>JBBMEF010044866.1:0-13554 GCA_037832685.1 Sicyos baderoa
ATAAATAATAATGTTAAATCTTAGTTTAACAAAACCCATCTTCACAAATTCAATCCCAAAACATAGCTTCAAGATGTTGATTTCTTATTTACTAACTTATCTGCTTATTACTTTCTCCTCTGCTCGTGCCGAGTTTGCAATGGGGTTACAGAGGCTAACTCTAGGTAACTCCATGGCCGTGGAGAACAAAAACCATTTCTTAATTTCCCCAAACGGAACATTCTCATCTGGGTTTTATCGAGTGGGCAACAATTCATATTGCTTCTCGATATGGTCTCAAACACCCTCGACAAAACCGTTGTTTGGATGGCCAACAGAGACAAACCTGTCAACGGTCACCAATCAAGGTTGACCCTCAATTTTGACTCTTTTACACTTGGAGAGTAATTATTGGAGAGTCAAAGAGTAAAGTTACTCTGACTTAACTTTATTAATCAACCAATGGAGTACTTATACATAATTTGATTAGTACAGATGTGAATCTAGCTGGCTATTTGTAAAACTGTACAAACTACTTTAGTTACAACTAATTCTCTAACTAATTACAAACTCACTACAAGCTAATTACAAACACTAGTTTATTTATCAAATACTCTCCTAAGGTGGTTCGTAGATATTATGAATTCCCATTTTCATTAGCATTGGATTGAGAACAGAGGCAGCGAATGGTTTGGTCAAAAAATTGGCAAGTTGGGAAGATGATCGAACAAGCAATAGCTTTAACGAACCATCTTGAATTTTGTCTCGAATGAAATGGCAGTCTAGCTCGATATGTTTGGTTCTCTCATGGAACATAGGATTCATGAAGCAGAGACTGAAGCCAGACGAGTTCAGATGTAGCTAATGCTAATGCACGATATTAAGCTTCAGCCGATGATCTGGATATGATGGTTTGTTTCTTTGATTTCCAAGCGATTAACAAATCCCCAAGAAATACACAGAACCCAGTTGTTGATCGTCATGTGTCTGAACAAGACGCCTAGTCAGAATTTGCGAAAGCTCGCAATTGAAAGGATTTGGCGGGAGAAAACATAATTCCTTGTACATGAGCCATTTTTAGGTACCTTAAAAGGTGGTGAACAACTTCAAGATGTAGCTTTCCTGGTTTGGCTACAAATTGGCTTAATCAATTAACAGTAAAGGAGATATCCGGTCTTGATATCGTGAGATATAACAAACGGCCAGTAAGACGTCTGTATAAAGAGGCATCTGGAAGAGGATTAGCATCATCATGTTGTAATTTGTGTATGGAATCCATAGGAGTTGTTTCTGGTTTGCAACTTAGAAATCCTGTGTCTTGAAGAAGTTGTAGAGTATATTGCCTTTGTGACAAATATATTCCAATTTTTTATAGTGCAAGTTCTAATCCCAGAAAGAACTTCAAATCGCCGAGATCTTTAAGTTTAAATCTGTTATTCAAATTGATTTTTAATGACTCAATCTCAGAGGTGTCTGCTCCAGTTATAACAATGTCGTCGACATAAACCAATAGAGCAATGAATTTATTTTTGGTGCCTCGGGTAAACAGGGAGTAATCAGATCGGGTTTGTATGAATCTGAGAAATAACAAAGCATCAGAAAACTACAGAAACCACTGTCGTGAAGCTTGTTTCAGACCGTAAAGCGATTTGTGAAGCTTACAGATCCATTTCTCCCCCTTTTTAGGTGAAGTGTGAACTAGATGGTAACTAGGAGGTAGTGTCATGTATACTTCCTCGAGTAAATCACCGTGGAGGAAAGAATTATTCACGTCCAATTGAATGAGAGGCCAATTTAGAGAGACAACCATTGTGATCAACACTCGGACTGTCACTAATTTAGCCATTGGTGAGTAAGTTTCCATGAAGTCGAGTCCCTCTTGTTGCGTATATCCCTTTGCAACAAGATAGGCTTTGTACCTTTCTATTGAAGCATCTGATTTATGCTTAATTTTGTAAATCCAGCGACAACCTATAACATGTTTGTTGCTGGGAGAGGAACAACAGACCATGTTTTATTGGTTTCTAAGGCTTGGATTTCCTCAGCCATTGCTAATTTCCAATGAGCATGAGTGTAACGGCCCGGGAATTTGGATCGTCACTTGAGGTTAGTCCCGACCATTACGGTTACCGTTGGATTATTTATTGGAAGATTCTTGGTTGTTAATTGGTCGTTCTTGGTTTTCTTGATTTTCAGGTGCACGGTTTGTCTCAAGAGTTGTTGTATTTAATTAAAGAGAATAGGAGTTAATTAAAGGATTTGGTGGGATTCAATCCCTTGCCCTTGGAGTGGTTAGTTTAAAGAAAATAAGGATTTTAATTGTTTCCTTCGCTGAGACTCGAATGGGGGATTTTAGGCTTCTAATTAATTAAAGGGAATAAATCAAAAGAGGGGTTTTGGCGTTGTTGTTCTCTGTGTTTGATCGATCAAGGAAGCTTTCTCAAGATTCTCCCATCCGAGCTTCGCATTTTCCAAGGCCTCTCGCTCGCCAATCGACTCAAGGTTTGTTGTTCTTCGTTTTTTCCCTTCTCGTTCTCTTTGTGATTTCGTTAGTGGAAGTTTTGTGGCGTTCTTGATCAAGAAGAGGCTGGGTTTGAGGTTGTTTGGGGTTCTTGTTGTCAATTTTTCCAGCAACTTGGTCGAGGGATCAATCGCACGCCGTCCACACGCCAGCCACCAATTCGCGTTCGCCATCGATCCGCTCGTCACCGCACGAACAGCCAACAGCAGCAGTCCCGTCCGTCTGCAGCAGGTTCGGTCCACCCGTCCAGCACGCAGCAGTCTGCCAACCGACGCATCCCGGTTCATTCCGCCCGCGCCCGAGCGCCCTCGTCCATCGCTCGTCCGTGCCAGCAACATTGTCGATCTCACGCCAGCAGTTGTTCCTTGACGCCGATTCGTTCGTCTTCCAGCAGTCGCATTCGTTCGGGTTCGCGGCAGCGAAAGCGTGCCGCTAGCAGCTCTTCGTCGTTGCTTGGGTATGTTTCCTTGTCTCGGTTAGGTGCTGTCCAAGTGTTGGTAGGGGTTGTTTAGGTGTGTAGCTTATCTGGTGTGTTTGTTATACTTGCTAGGTAAATTGGTGTGAGTTTGCAAGCTTATTCCTTCGTGTTTCGTTGTCGACTCCCAAACCAAGGTAAGGATTCCTTACTGTGGTTCGTGGACTCTTCGTTATAACTTGATTGTCTTTCGTATGTTTGATGCTATTTACATGTCTGGATGTTCTTGTATGCCTTGTATGAACGTATATGTCTTCTAGCTACTCTGATAGGACTATGTTGGGCCTTTTGCCGTTAGCATACTTTATCGATCGTTATTCCATTGTAGCCATGCTTAGGTGATTGTATTTATCGGAATGTTAGGAATAGCGGTTGTTGCATGTTGTGGTTGGATTTTATATATACACTGTGTCATTATAGAAAAGGTTTGCAAGAGTCATCATCCGGGCTTGTGGCAGGACGTGTGGTTGAACCCCATCTCTGACCCGTCACCTGGTTTAGCTAACTAAGGTGGCAGCCTAGTCCGCGGTCTTGGGTGAGAAGTCGTAAGGATGCCTATAGGGTTGGGAGGATGACGAGGCTTGTCCCGTCCCCGGCCGTCGACACGATCTCAGCGTGTCGGCAGTAGCCCAAGACTGCTGCCCAAAGGGGCTGGGAACGATCCATTGGGTGCGAGCCTACCCTTGGATGTATCCTAGCTGCGGCGTACGGTGCCAAATGGCTGGCAACAGCTTCGTGTCGAGGTCTCGCACCCCTGTTGTCAGCGACACCGATCCGAGTCATTAGGACATGCGAAACTAGACCAGGTCAGGTAGCCCTAGACCCAGCTTCACCTGGTGCCAGCAGCATGAGGTACATGTTTATGCTCACTACAACACCGAGTGGAGAGCTCCCTCGGACTCTTGAGTTCAGTGTAGCCCACAGGTTAATAGTTCGTGTTAGAGCGAGCAATGCAAGACTGAGAGCTCGAATAGTTATGTGATAGTGAATGTTATCATCTGTTATGTTATGAAAGCAAGTAAAGGGTGTAAGTCTGTAAAATGGCAACCACGTAGAGTAAAGCATGTTGTTAGTGCCTTGTATACTTTAGACTGGATGATAGTTTTAACGCATTGTACCCTAGTGGGGATTCTTACTGAGTAACTTAGTTTACTCACCCTTATGTTTATGTGGTTCCACAGGTAACCAGGACCAGCGGCGCTGATGGCTGAAGGAGGGTGGGATGGATCATGGGATTGGTCTCTGATATTCATTGTTTAAAATAAATGAAATGTACTCTAAGTTTCATGTTAGGGTTATAACTGATTATGGATTTTATTGCATTTAGATAGGGCACGGAGCCCTTAGGTGATTTGTTATATGGACATCTGCAGGTTCTATTATATGATATGAAATGACTATGTTACATCTCTTTTAAATTATCTCTGGCCAGGGAGGCGTATTTAAATGTTTTGACTTGAAACAGGTTGCTGGAAACAGGGACAGGTTTTAGTTATGTATTGTTTAACATTTTATTGAATCCAAGCTTAGCTTGATGTCCATTCTGTTTTATGTTTTTTCCGCGTTTTAAAGTCATGCATGTAGTAAATGCCTAGGTTTAGGACCGTATTTTGGGTCGGGTCTTTACAACGAGGAACTGCCTGATGATAGAACATAGGCTCATATTCCATGGAAACTTGAAGAGAGAATGCTCGAAATTTTGGTGAAATTTTGGTGTAGTCAATTTGAGATTGAATAGGGAATTTAATTTGATTAGAAGGAAGAACAATTTGGTGTAGTAGACTACAATGATAGTCTTGAAGATATTTTGGAGGTTTGACATTTCTAGTGGATCTGCGGATAGGAGTGGAGTGTAAATGAAGAGAGGATGAGTTTTCAGGGGATGAGTTTGTAGAAGGAGAGTTTTTAGAAGTTGATTTTTCAGAAGGAGATGAGAATCTTCTGCATTAGAAATATGGTCATCTTTATGAGAGAAAAGAGAGCAGGGTAAAGATTTGTTTGGAGAATTAAATGTCAAATTTGGTCCTTGGTTGTTGTCATCATTAATGATATTTGGGTTGTATGGCAAGGATTCATGAATGTCAAATGAACGAGGCAAGACCAAATTTGGAAAGGGATCAGGAGTATTATTTTGAAGTGTGACTGTATGGAAAGGGTAATTAGTTTCATGGAATATAACATCACGGGAGTTAAAGAATACCTTTTTTTATCTATGTCAAACAATCGGTATCCCTTGATGCCCGATGGATATCCCATGAACACTGCTGGTGTAGCTCGTGGATCAAACTTTTTGCGACCAGCCGTGAGTGTTGGAGCAAAATAAAGTGAACCAAAAGATCTCATCATAGAGTAGTTAGGTGTGTGGCCATTTAGCAGAGTGTAAGGAGTTTGCCACTTCAAAATCCTTGAAGGTGTTCGATTTATTAGGAAAGTTGTTGTTAGGATGCATTCGCTCCAGAATGAAATAGGAACTGTAGACTGATGATAAAGAGCTCTTGCTACATTGAGGATATGTTGGTGTTTTCGTTCCACAACTGCATTCTGTTGTGGTCTAGCAATACATGTGAACTGGTGCAACACTCATTTCTCTTGAAAGAACTTTGTAAACAAGAGTTCTGGAGCATTATCCAAACGAAAAACTTTGATATTCTTTCCATATTGATTAGAAACAAGACTGAAAAACTGAGGAATAATGTACAGCACCTCAGATTTTTTGTGAATGAGATAAACCCAAGTGAACCGTGTGTAATCATCCACAATGGTTAGAAAATATTTGAAACTAGTAATTGATTGAATATAAAATGGTCCCCATATGTCTACATAATTAAATTAAAGAAAAAGCAAAATTTGAATGATGATTGTGTGAAATAAAGGGTAGATGCTTCTGTTTAGCAAGGGGACAAACAGAACAAGGTACATTTATGTGAGAAGTGGGACTTTTTAAAGTTAAAACATAAGATATAGCTTGTAGATGGGCATGAGAAGGATGCCCGAGTCTGGTATGCCAGAGGTCGTGCGAGTTGTGTTGGATAGTAGCAATAGGAAAGGTCCTCGGTGACAGATGTGCATCAAGGATGTAAAGGCCATTGCGTAAATCAGCCTTGCCAATCGTCTTCAAATCGGACATGGCCTGGATATTACAACAATCAGTAGTGAAGGAAACATATATTTGATTGTCATTGAGTAAGGCATTGATAGATATGAGATTATATTGAAAGTCAGGAATGTAAAGGACACGTTTGAGATATATGCATCCAAACAAAAGAATGGATCCACAGTAATCAACTTTGATTCGTCGATTATCAGGTAAAAGAACAGATGATTGAGTAAAGGAGAGAGTAATGAACAGATTGCGTTCATGACAGATGTGGATAGACGCACCTGAGTCAAGTATCCATTTGTTCGGATAATGATTGATAGAAGTAGAAGTGAAAATACCTGCAACATGAGATGTAGATGGCTCTGCATTAGTCTTGACACTCGCTAGTTTAGATTGAAGTATAGCTAGAATGTTGTGGCATTGTGCAAGAGCTTCAGTTGTGGTTTGATCATCCGATATACCAGAGTTGGTGACCATTGAGGCTGAGTTGGATGTGGCTGTAGAAGAAGCATGATTACTGAATCGTGAACGAAAGACTGGTGGATAGCCGTGAATTTTGTAGCATCGGTCCACCGTGTGTCCAACTTTGCCACAATGAGTACAAACAGGTCTGTCTTTGTGAGGTTGATTGTTTGAAGCATTAGAGTTATGTGAGGCAGCAAGACTGATAGCAGGCGTTTGAGATACAATTGGTAAGGCACGTTGTTGCTCTTCTTGAGCAATTAGAGAGAAAGCCTTGTTGATTGATGGAGGAGTTCCATTGATAAGATTTGAGTTCAAGCATGGCCAAACAACTCATTTAATCCCATTAGGAAGCAGAGAAGGTACTCATGTTCGAAAAATTCTTCAATCTTCTTTCTTCCATCACAGGTACACATTCCACAGGTGCAACAAGGACGATATGTGACCAATTCATCCCAGGGGCTTTTCGGCTTTGAGAAATAAGTAGTGACAAAATCTTGATCTTGGATCAGAATCGCAATTTGGCATTTCAATTGAAAGATACAAGGTTCGTTCTTTCTTTGAAAACGCTCTTTGAGATCAAGCCAAATGTCACGCGCAGATTCAGAGAAAAGAATGCTAGAAGAAATACATTTCAATACAGAGTTTAAGATCCATGAAAGTACCACATAATTGTTGTGAATCCATTGAGGAAGAAGATTTCCAACCGGTTTGGAATCGATCCGTCAATAAATCCGATCTTATCGCAGATTGAAAGCGCCAAAAAGCATAGATCGACTCCATGTGACGTAGTTGTCGTTCGTGAGAAGTTCAGAAACTAGGACAAGAGTACTCGTATCATGATGATGGAGGTAATACAGACTCTGAGACGAATCTGAACTCACAGTACGATCTGTTGGAAGATGAACAATCGAATTTAGATATGTTTCAGAATTTCGAGAAATAGGCTCTGATTCTGGAGCGAACGCAGAAGAAGACGGAGAAGATTCAGACGTCATTGCCGATCGACTTGAAGTTCGTCGCCGGGGGAGAGATCAAGAATGGCGGAAGAGAGAGAACATATCTGGAGAAAATTGTAGATCTGGAAAAAAAAACTTGCAGAGTAAGTTGGACGGAGAAGACGAAGATTAGCGGAAGAAAAAATTAACTGATACCATTTTACACTTGGAGAGCAATTATTGGAGAGTCAAAGAGTAAAGTTACTCTGACTTAACTTTATTAATCAACCAATGGAGTACTTATACATAATTTGATTGGTACATATGTGAATCTAGCTGGCTATTTGTAAAATTGTACAAACTACTTTAGTTACAACTAATTCTCTAACTAATTACAAACTAATTACAAGCTAATTACAAACACTAGTTTATTTATCTAATAGACTCCAACCTGGTTATGACCGACGCCGACGGCACTCTCGTTTGGTCAACCGACACAATCTCCGACAGCCAAGTCAACCTCTGACTCCTCGAAACTGGAAACCTGGTGGTGACGAACCAATCGCAGCATCACATTTGGTAGAGCTTCAATTTCCCCACCGACACTTTGCTTCCGACCCAACAATTTCTCAAGACATCCACTTTGATTGCAATGAGGAACCGAGCTACTTATTTATCTGGCTTTTACTACTTCAAATTCAATGATGACAACGTGTTGAATCTCATTTACAATGGTCCTTTACTCTCTAGTGTCTATTGGCCTTACACAATGGTACTCATCTTCGATAACGGTCAAAATCCTTACAATAGCTCGAGAATTGCGGTTTCGGATGAGATGGGTGGATTTCATTCCAGTGATAGGTTTCAATTTAATGCTACCGATTACGGGGTCGGTTCGAAGAGGAGATTGACGATGGATTATGATGGGATTTTGAGGTTGTGTATAGCCTTGATGAATCTTAAGGAACTTGGAAAATCATGTGGCTTCCTAGTGTGCGTATTGATGCTTGTATGGTTCATGGGTTGTGTGGAGATTATGGTATTTGTGAATATAATCCATTTCCGACTTGTATGTGTCCTCCTAGTTTCGTTAGAAACGATCCTTCAGATTGGACTAAAGGGTGTAAACCGTCTTTTGATTTGACGTGTCGTTCTAATTCTTCCAAGGATGTGGATTTTATTCATCTTCCTAATACGGATTACTTCGGTTATGATTGGGCCTTTGCCCAAGACATATCGGTTGAAGTGTGTAGGAATATTTGTCTTAGTAGCTGCGAGTGCTCTGGCTTTGGATATGCACTTGATGGCTCGGTACAATGCTATTCGAAAACTGCTCTTCGTAATGGCTATCGAAAGGTTGATCTTGCCGTCGAAATGTTTATGAAGATTCCAAAGGGTGTTGTAGTCACCTCCCAACATGAGCTCACTCATTTGAATTGTTCGAATTAGGAGCTTATTTTGAACAATCATATGTATGGGGAAAAAGAGGATAAGTTTCGATATATGGGGTTGTTAATTGGAGTGGTGGTGACCGTTGAGGCGAGCGAGCTTGTTTTCGTTGGTTTGGGTTGGTGGTTCATCTTTCGAAAGCGAATGCGTGAAGAATTGGTTAATATGGGCTACATTGTGTTAGCCATGGGATTCAAAAGATTCTCATATGCTGAATTGAAAACGGCAACTAAAAACTTTAAGTAAGAGATAGGAAAAGGAGGGTTTGGAACTGTTAACAAAGGGGAATTGGAGGATGGAAGAATTGTGGCTGTGAAAAGATTGGAAGGTGTTTGACAAACTCCTATTCTCCAATTCTCCAATTCTTCTCAAGTAATACTAGGAGTGGACCAAAGATACGAGATAGCAGTTGGAACAGCAAAGGGTCTATCATATTTACACGAAGAATGTCTCGATTGGGTTCTTCACTGTGACGTCAAGCCTCAAAACATACTTCTCGATGAAGCTTTAGAGCCAAAAGTTGCGGATTTTTGAATGTCAAAGCTTATTCGAGAGATTAACGAAAGCGGGTTCTCGAAGGTGCGAGGGACGAGAGGGTATTTAGCTCCCGAATGGATGATGAACCAGCTTAAGATAGATGTAAAGGCTGACGTGTATAGCTATGGCATTGTTCTGTTAGAGCTCATAAGTGGGAAGAATGCATCAAATTTTCAATGGTTGCCTATTATGGGAGAAGATGGTGATGGTGATGGATGCACAGATCTAGTGAAGTGGATAATGAAGAATATTGAGAAAGGTGAAGTAAAGAAAGTGTTGGATCCAAGCTTGAATGTGGGAGACCAACAAAATGAGAAAATGGAAGCTTTGTTGGAAGTGGCTGTTTAATGTGTAAGAGAAGATCGAACCATGAGGCCTGCCATGAGTACAATTGTTGAACTTCTTACCTCTTTTGAACAACCCAATCAATAAAGGACATGTTTATGAGATTTTAAACAAATTTGTAATTTCCTTTTATTTAAAATTTTGTGAATTTTATCCTTTTATTTTTAACCTACAAAACAAACTGAAAGTGGTCCATTAGAGCATTATTGAATTAGTGAGTGGTGACGCAGTTGATTATCTTAATTGGTGTTAATCCATTTCAATTTCATGGTTTGAGTCTATTTATCTCCCTCCCAAAATATGTACTAAAAAAAAAATTAGCTTTTGAATTCAAATTTCTCACATTCAAGTATGATTAGAATTAAAAAAACACACCCATTTTTCATATCAAGAAATCTGTAGATCTAGATTATATAATTCTATACCATCATAAATCTGAAACTTCAACCAATTTGATCAAGATTGAAATCTCACCTCCCTCGGCCAAGAATAGACTTCGAAAAAATCTTTACTTAACAGTTAACATCAACCTTAGCTCACTCCAAAAGAGAAGAACAAGCTTGAATCTGTCCAACAATCTTATCGTTATAATTTCCAAAACAGACGATATATATGAAATAATTAAAGAACAAAACACTAGCATTCAACATCACATGAATATAACAAGTTGGATACTATAACATGGAATTGAAGTTACATATACGGTATACAAAATACATTTAGAAATTCTTTAACCCAAATTAAACCAATAAACAAGTCTAGTTAAATTACCTTTGCTCCAAGGAATAAACATTTTCTCTACTAGCACCACCCGAAACATTGTCCATTCGTTTGGAACTTCAATATAAGGTTTGTTTTCAACTTTAGAAGTTTCTTCTTGTGACCCGGTAGACAACGTGTCACTGTTATAGAACTCGTCAAGTATGTCGGCACCCATTTCTCTAATAAAGCTCTATCGATGATGTTACGTGCAGATGAGTGCCTTTTATTGTATAACTCTATTGTTGTCCTCGGAGAATTCTCAACACCTCGCCACTCGCTAAGATGATATCGTTCACCTTTATATGGTGTAAGAAACCCTTCCACATTTGCATATTCGACATCACAAAGATAGTAATATCCTACAACATTAGATAGTATTAGTCATGACAATGGCTTCATGTTCTTCCAATATTGGTAACCATAAGTATTTACCCTTAGGAACTTGGAATCCATTTGGTTTCATAAATGCAGATTGTAATACTCTACCATCGGCTGCCGATCCTTCCCATCCAGTCACAGCATAAATAAACTCTCCTTCTGGTGAACAAACACCTAACACATTAGTTGCTAGTGTTCCATTTCTTGTTCGATATCTATATTGGTCTGCAACTGGAACATTTACTTTGATATATGTACAGTCCAAAGCACCAAGACAATTCTACGTGGGAAAAAATATTGAAATGTAATTTTGAATACAACAATTCTACCTAGCAATTTCTCAAAAATTAGAGTTATGGAATATTTAATTATACCTCAAACCATTTCCATCAATTGTCGGTGTATTCACTAGTAATTGGTTCAGGCTTCTTCAGAAAAACATCATCTAATTGAAGTAAAGCAATCAAAACTAAATGAAAGTGTCGAGACACCGTTTCACCAGAACGTTTGAATTGTAAACCTAATACACGAGGTTTCACATCGTGTACCAATGTCTGCAAAAAAATGGTAACCATTTCTTGTACACATACTTGTCATGTTGGTCTTAATCCTTCTCTTGTTATTAGAAGACCACATAGTTTATGGAATGCTTTTTTATCCATCCTAGTCATAATTCTGCATGAATAATCACTTTCGTGTATTACATTCTCACCATTTATCTCTTTTGTACGACTTGTACGAGCAGTCCTGTCATTGTATTCTAACTCTTGTGACTTTTCCTCTATACATTCATCAACATGTTGTTCCATGTGCCAAAAAAGTTCGATTCTACTTTCACCATTAAGTTGGAAACGTTAGGCCATACACTAGTAGAAATTGGGACAACGGTGACGGCCTTGAAATTTTTTTTAAAAAAACACGGAGCAATTTATAACCGGCTTGTAGAAAGGTGACCGGCATTTATTCTGCCGGTCTCAAATGCACATCGGTGACGGGCTCTATTATGACCGGCAGCCAGTCATAATAGACCAACGGTCCTTGAAAATCTATTATGACAGGCAGCCGGTCATAATAGATCCAGCTCTATTATGACCGGCCGCCGGTCATAATAGAGGAACGGACATTGAATACCATCTATGACCGGCCGCCGGTCATAATAGACGCCGGTCACCGTTCTTCCTACATAACTTTCATTTTCCCTCCAAACTCATTCACGATTTTTCCCGAGCCCTAACACTCCAACCACCATTTTCAAAGCCGAACTTCCTCTAACCACTGTACTCCGACGCCGACTCCGACTACCATACTCCGACTCCGACCACCGTACTCTGACTCTTCGATTTGCGCCCACTTTCGAAGCTCGTGTCGAATCCGAACCACGCCGTACTCCGGTGAGTTCGATTGCAAAATCCCAAAATCGCATATTTTAGCTCTCTCTTTCAATTTTGTACTCTAATTGTTGCTGCTATGTACTCTAATTGCTGTTGTTGCTGCCATGGTTCTTTGAGTTTCGATTTCTATACACTCAGTTACGATTTCTAGACAAAATCGCATATTTTGTACACTGTGGTTTAGGTTTAGTTTAAAATGAGGAAAGAACGCTTATTGATGGCTTAATCGCATATTCTATACAAAATTGCATATTTTAGGCTTAATTTGCAGAAACTTAGCTGCAAATTACCAGCTTATTGATGGCTTAATCCCTTAGGCTTAATTTGTTTTGTTTTCCATGAAAATGAGGGCAGACTTAGGCTTAATTTGTTTTGTTTTCCATATGAAAATGGTTGATTGAGAACAATGTTGTTGATGGCTGATGGCTTAATGATGTCTAGGAGCTTGATGATGGGTTAGGTTACAATGAGAATAATGTTGTCTTATAGCATTCTAGTTTGGATTCATCCTAGAAGCTAAATTTGTTTGGTTAGTATAACATTTTAGCGTTAGTATAGCATTTAAGTGTTAGTATATCATTTTGGGGTTTTGTTTCATTTCTTTTAGATCAATAATTCAAATATATATGCTTAATATATATTGATTTAGAATAGTTTGTTATAAAGCCTTGTAGTTTTGATATTTGTGTAGGTAGTTGTTTTTGTTGAGTATTAGAAAGATGGCGATGGATAAGTCGTGGATGCTTAGCGATCGAATGTCACAGGAATATAGTTTAGGAGTTGAGAGTTTTATACAGAATGCAATACGACATTCGAAATGGTCAAATTTGGTTTGTTGTCCATGCTTGAAATGTGTGAATGTCAAGTTCTAAGATGTGAATTTGATAAGAGATCATTTACTTGTTTTGGTATCAATCTAAGTTATAAGACATGGATTTGG
The DNA here is from genome assembly GCA_037832685.1 of Sicyos baderoa. NCBI lineage: Eukaryota > Viridiplantae > Streptophyta > Magnoliopsida > Cucurbitales > Cucurbitaceae > Sicyos > Sicyos baderoa. Next base: position 13,278 of record JBBMEF010044866.1, read on the forward strand.
CATGGAGAAGAAGCAATGTCGGGAGAAAGAAATAGTAAAACTTATACAGTTTCAATAGATGAGGATGCAGATGACCCTATAGGAATGTTCGAGACAGGTCAAGATTATTTTAACGACAAATTTCCCCGATTTAAAAAAGCCTAAGAGGATGCTAAAAAACCATTGTACCGAAATTGTAAAAAGTTTACTAAGATATCGGTACTAGTTAAGCTTTATAATTTGAAAGCGAAGTTTGGATGGAGCGATAAAAGTTTCACAGAGTTATTAGAGTTATTGA
>JBBMEF010044877.1:0-13551 GCA_037832685.1 Sicyos baderoa
ATTCTTGAGAAGCAAATCCTTGAAATATATCATATCCAATAAATTGCAGCCCAACATTACACAGAAAGACTAACATCTGATAAGAAAAATGGGTAGAAAATGAATATCATTTGGAGACATATAAAGCAATAAATTAAAAAGAAAATATCACACTCAGAAATCCACATACCATACTAACAAGAGAGGCAGGAAGAAACGAGAACTTGATTTCAAACTGTGCAAACCCCACATTTAACTTGTGCTGAAAACTTTCAAGAGATTTCTCATAATCCATCTCATATTCCTTCAAGAAAGCCATGCATCCAACAGATTCTAAATTTATGGTCGGCCAGCTTGGGTGATTCCGTACCAATTTTGAGAAATACTGAACAGCCAAATCTAATTTTGCTCGATGCACCAAATGGACTGCAAATTCAACAGAGAACCAACTGGAGGAATCTCTGGGAGATTGCTTACAGATTTTGCTTATAGTCTCAAAACACAGAATATCGACCCCATTGGTCCCATCTGAAACCTCAGTAATGCTTCCACAGGTTGACACGTGTTCCAAAGCTTCAAGCTTAAAATCAATTGAGAACATAAGAAAAGCAAACACAATAAGTATATGAGGTATGGTATGGAAGTGTTCGAAAAATCAACAAGTTTGCTTTGTATTTTTTAAAAAAGATTAGGCCGTGTGCATATATGTGAAGTGAAAATCATTTTAGTGGAGATAAATGCTACAGGTAGGACCAAGACTATGTCTATGATACTGGAAGTCAATCATTCAATTCCTTAATCCCTGACCCATTTTGAAGTCTTCAATTCTATTATTGTAATTTTCTTTTTTCACTCCCTTGGAAACTCCAAAGCTCTTTTTTCTTTTCATTTTCTTAAATGAAAAGTTTGTTTCTTGTTTCAAGAAAAGAAAAAATGGACACATTCTTTTACATCTATTGGATTGCTATATTGGATTTTGGGTTCTTACACATTCTTTTACACCTATTGGATTGCTATAGTGGATTTTGGGTTCTCCATCAGAATGATGCTGATATTAAGCCAAACAAGCAAGAATGGTTGTGAAGTTTTATATATTTATTTATTTTTAATCGGTGAGTGTCCTAAATAGCTTATGCGACTTTGAATATTCTCAAGGGACATCTGACCCTATGACAATTGGTTGTCAACTTGTCAAGAAAACCAGCATGAAATTAATTCTTAGGTAGGTGACCACTATGAATTGAACTAATAACCTCGAGATCCTCAAGGCCTTCTTTGACTACCAAGCCAACCCATGATGGTTAAAAGGTATGAAGATTGCTATCAAGCGTTAGTAATTTCTCATGAAAAACAGGTATAGTTTATGGAGTTGCCTTTATAAGATCACTTTAAAACTTACCCGTGTATTTCAATCACTCAGTTTAGAAACATCTATTCCACCACGTCCATGAACACTGTTCTAACAAAAATATTTTTTTATGTAACAGCTTGATAAAATGTGAATTATTGCTTAAAAAATGTCATTTCTACTTGTGATTGGCTAAAATTAATTGTTAGACTTTTTCTTTAAGTAGATACACCATCTGATTAACAACATTAACCAAAGTATAAACTTACAGGAAGACCACATCTGTTTAAAGCCGTAGCCATCATTAAGGTTGCAAGCCGACAAAGGACCTCAGCAGGTTGCTCTCCAACTGCTTTCTTCATGCTATTTTTGGTTGCTAACAATAGACAATACCTACCAACGCTTGGGTCTAGCAAAGAAATATGTTTACTTGAAAGAAACCGTGTCCCAGTTACAGAATTTGATTCCAAACCAAGCACATTCAGAAAGGATTGAGAGTAGTTTCCTAATTCCCACTGCAAGCAAACGAGAGAAAATTTTAGGTTCATGGCATACCAAATCCAAGGAAAACACATATATTCCACTTCTGCTGTGGTATTTTCATATTCATTATTTTTTTGGAAGTGGTTGATGCAAACAAAACACTTCAAGTTTAAACATTAACTATTATGTATGAGGTTCAATTATATACAGATTCAATTTCTCTTGCTAATGCGTAAATCAATTGTTGGGGGTTCCTTTCAACAATATTAAATCATAGGGTTTTTTTATTAAAAAAAAGAAAGAAAAAAAGAGAGGATGATGAGCAATATGACATTTAATATTTTAAGTCGGCAATAGAGGTGTGCTAAGTAAATAATTAAATCACATGGCGTAGAAGTAATCTATTTTAAATTATAAGAAAAAACTGCATTCCCATCTATGGGAATGTAATTTGCATTTATCTCTTGAAATGAATGATGCACCTCAAGAATGCTTGCAAGCCAGGCATCACCCTTCTCAATGGCAGATGGAAGCATGAACTTTGTTATTAGGTGTTGCTGAAGAGGTCCACCACGCCCTTCAACTAGACGACTAATTACCAGTGCAAGCTGCTCATCCCCAAGATTTTTTGCACAGACATTGATAGCAGAAGAAGTTTCACCACCAAGCAGAAAGAAAGCAGCAGCCAATTCCAGTTGATGTCTTCCCATTAAAACATAGGCATTCTTCAAGGCTGCTGCCTTATTTTTCTCCTCCTGAAAGTGAAATTTAAATGAAACTGTACTTTAACATGATTTAAATGGGAAAATAACCCTCCAAAACATTGTTGAAAGACCATGCACATAAATTTGACATTTTCCAGATGGTATATCAAAGAAGCACCTGAAAATTGCGTGAAAGAAATCCCACCAAGGGTTTATCTTTCTCATCTCTGCTAATTTTAAAAAGGCCAGCTAAGACTTGGATTCTATTCAGTGTCACATATAGAAGCATGCAGTCCTTGGGATCTTTTTTCTTCAGATATTGGGATCTTGCGAGTTTCTCCATCTACATATAAACATGGACCAATGAAACAAAGAAGGGTTAACAATGGCAGAACATTTGCAACTTTTCTAATAAAGCCGTGATGTTTCCAGAGACTCAAATGAACTTATCAACAGGATGATAAAGCATTGGTTAATTATTTTTTCTAGATGTAAGAATTTGAAAACATTTATTAGTTGAATGGTGTAAAACCCATGGCCAAACCTCATCTTTTTTTTCCTTTTCTTTTCAATATTCACAAGTGTACAGACAACTTACACATCGGACAGCTTGCACACACCTTGACTATTCTCAAGGAATAACCGTCTAACCCTACAATAGAAAACCTGTAGAAAACTAATTTCTATGTAAGAGGCCACCATGAATTAAATACACAAACAAACAAATGATAGCCGATTTTAAGTGGGTGGCCAAAATTTTTATAGGGCACTTGGGATCTAAAATATATGATGGATTATGAAAACGTAAGGACGGATAAAGATTATGTTTATCTTTTTTAGAAAAGAAAACCTATTTGTTAGATATGAAATTCGGACAACTGCTTTGATCTACATAACCAGTATCCTGTCTGATGTTTATATAAAGAGTTTGCACAAAAAGTAAAAAAACAAATGCATAAATATTATGGAATTGTTTGGATTTCTATATTTAAGTCAAGCTAAGGAATTTATACTAATATACAATATCTCCAAGTATTACCCTTGCACGCAACTGTGTGGTATTAGTAAACCAAATTCCAACACCCAAACTTCGCATTTCCTGCCAAGTCGGCTCTTTAGAGATAACTGAATCCAATAGATTTTCCTGGCAATCAGAGTGATAGGCCCATCCAATCAATCTTGAACCAATGCCCAGCTCTTCCAGCGATGCTGATCTACCTTCATGCCGAAGAAATTGCAATTGTTGAAACCTCAAAGCAATCCAATACCTAGAGAGAGAGAATAAATAATCACTATAGCATGAAACAATAAAATTACATAATTGAATACTTCAAAATACTACCCCAGTTCGAATTAATTAAAAAGGGGGTATAATTACCAAAGAGAAAAAGGGTAGATGAAGTACGCCAGGAGTAAAAAACTTAGTCAAAATAAGAATTCAGAAACTTTTCCCTATTCATACTCTAGTCATGGAGAGTCCACAGTTAATTTTAATATATAAACCCCATATGAGTGTTCTAATTGCATTTCCTGCAATACAATAACAATAACCTTATATTTAAGTCCAGGGCGACCTGTTGATCCATTTTTAATCAATTGGGAAAGCTTGTCGTAATTCTTATGGATTTTCCATCCCTTTTGTAAACTCACACGTCAAAAATTAAAAAAGAAACAAAAAATCAATTACAACCCAGGAATATACAAGACACTGAAAAACAAAGGTACACTTCTTGCTTAAGAGTATAGAAGATGTGCTTGATTAACCTTTGCTTCAACATAGAACACACAACTGGTACTTGGAAGCATGGTTCGACATTTATTGTGAATTTTTTTCCAGTCATGCTAATAGTTAACACGTCCATGAAGAGCAAGTTCCAGCTATGATTGAATCTCCGTGCAGTTTGTGTGGAAGATGCTAGTTAAAATACTTCAGCAGCTGCTAGTTATTTCTAGGTGAAGTTCTTGGTCATGAATTTTTTGAAAAGAAATGTGTTTAACCAAAATCGACCTCTAGGATTATGAAATTTAACTCTCTTCCTCTATGCAGGGTTGTACACCATTTCAACAACTTCTTAAGCTCCCTGAGCGCAACGTTCTGTTATTTAGTTCATCTAGTCGAAATCTTTGAATAACGAACATTTTCATCCCACACATCTCATTCAGCAATATTTTTTTGGTAACACGGCACAAATTCGTGGGAGGAACAAAGTTTAAGAGAAATATCCTTAGTTTATGAGCCACAATAAATTAAATATATTGAAAAAAAAGTATTAAATGTCAAAAAAATAATGAATCGAAGTGTACATGAGCATATAATCAATTGAAACATACAAAACTGGAAAAAGAAAAGAAATGATTTTACAATAAGAATCAAGGAGGAAATTATATACATACATATAAAAATACACACACATATATATGTAAAAAAACTGCCGGGCTTAGTGACAGGGAGGTATTTATCCGAAAAAAAATAGGGACAATGAGGCAACGAATTCCTTCAAACTTTTTTTAAAAAAACAGAACATTGTAATTGAAAATCTCAGTTACAAAAACATTATTGTAAGGTACCTTCTCCCAGGCTCATCAAGACTTTCGTAAGCTGATGCGGAAGATTTATTACTAATTTCACCAAGAAGATCTACAATTGCTAAAGTTTGTGTCTTCTCCAAGGTGGTTAGCCCTGCTAATTCATAGAACTTCTCAAGCGATTCAATAAAGCTGCTGAATTCAGATTTCGTAGAGGATGGAATGAATGAGTTATCATTACTTGACTCCCAATTGAAGGCCCATTGTGAAACATCTTCCTTAAATTGGGATGATAAGCCATTCATACTCCACTGAACTCCTTTATCAGTTGAAGTTTTCACAACTCCATCAAAATAATCTGACAGAAGGATCTCTGGAATAGTATAGGTTGGATTTGCAGAGCTCTTTTTATCAGAAGAAAGATGCTCAATAAGATGACTCAAAGCTGAATATGCACGTTTCCACTTGCCTAATCAAATTGAGGATTGCAGATCTTATAAGGGCAAATACTTAAGAAAAGGAAAAACTTTCTGATAGGCAGTAATCAATAATCACCTGAATATATATTAATGAGGAGGGCATGGGGATGAAAAGAAGCTAGTGATCCGCACAATTTATCAACTACATCAAGCATGCTAATAAGTCCAAGCGAAGTTGTAGCTTTCATTTGTGCACCATGAAAGTTCGGGAGAGATCTTGATCTACATTTTCTGTCATAATTATCATCTGATAATTTTTTAATACTGTAACATTCATCAGCAAAAACAGCGACATCAGTCTCATTGACATGGTGAGTTCTAGTTTTTCCAATGCAATTAGGGTTGCAAATAGTATCATGGTTTCTATCCACAATGAACAACCATGGACTAATCAAAGAAAAGTAATGATCGTGTATAACTATAGCTGTGGTCCTTGGCCCCCAGCGGAAGCCACAGTTAGATGGAAGAGTACGAGCAAACCCAATGCAGATCCAAGTCTCCGTATCCAAGGATTTTGTGATGCCTGACAAGGTCTGACCACCAAAACGCTTTGGGGAGTACACACGCAATTCATTTTGCAAACAAATTCCAAGTAAAAATTGACCATTTCCCAACGTTAACCAGTCTATTGCAACGATATTGGTTTCGAAGGACAGTTTATCTTCACACAAAAGGGTCCCTACACCAAGGAATGCAAGCTCCCATAAGTGAACATAGTTGATATTAGGTTTATGGTTGTTCTTGCTAATTGTTGCAATCTTACGACCACAATCAGTCAAACACAAAGCACTAATTGGGCCTTGATGAGTGACAATAACACAAACAAGCTCCCATGGCACGTGGAAGGTTGATGGTTTGCCTATATTACTTCTCCAAAGTTTCAAACTACCATCAGCAGAGCCAGTAGCCATAATATATGCAGGGGTATATGGTTCATCTGAAGAAGCTAATTTTTGCTGCACAGAATCAAAAGCTCCATGGTGCACCACAGAAAAACTTGTGATCTGATCATGGATTTGAGAATTGGGTAACTGTGATGAGCAAGGGATTATACTAACACAATACTTTTTGCTTCCAAAAGAACTTTCAAATGTCAATATGCTGAGATCAGCTATATTTTCATTATCGATATCACAATTGCAATGTATTCGAGTCCCAGGGGTATCATAAGCATGTAGAGTGATTTCCCATGATAATGCCTGAAATCCTTTCAACCATATCCCCAATAACATAAATTTATTGAATTTATATGTTGTATTACAATTAGAAGGCAACGAAATGGAAAATATATCGGCTGGACCATTTTCAAAAGGACCGTGACCAGTGAAAGGTATGGTACATAAGTAGTGACATTCAGTATTTTCCTCATCACTTTGGCTTATCCTAACAGCAAAAAAATCAATTCCTCTCGCATGTCCCATGAGAAGAATCAGTTCTTCATCCAATAATGATGGTGCCCACTGCACACTTGTATATTTGGAGCATGAATCGTGAGTTACAAGTTTTCCACAAAGTTCCCATGTAGGAGTAAGTGTTGGAGGGCCTAGCACACAGTTGAAGATACTAGATAGTGACCAGAAAAGAAGCAAGCCATTAGAGTCCAAGGAGGCAGCTACTTTGACCTCACAGTTGTACATATGTACAGCAACGTGTAAAACTTTTCCGGCGTGACCACTTAAATTCAATTGACTAGTAACTGAACATGACAAGAAATTTTCTAACCTATTTTTCTCAAAGGATGAATCCCCTACGTCAGTTGATGTGTGAGCAGACAAAAGTGACCACACCAAGGAATTACAAGGTAATAACTGAATCAAAGAACACATATTTGGGGAACCAGACGGATGAATCCTTGAGATCACAACTTTTTTTAGGAGAAACTTGTTGCTCAAGTTTGTACAACCATCAATGTAATGCCGTCCAACTTCAAGTCCTTTGAGCTCTTGCTTCTTCCACAACGTGACTCGAGGGAATCTTAATGGGGATATGTCATCGAGACAATGTACAGCCCAAAAAGAAACCAATGATCCTGGACCCGAACTTATTAGCCACTCACAGTTTCCAGCGCTGTTGTGTTCGAATTCTACCGAGGAGTACACTTTTTTAGTTACTTCAAAAGGTTTGCACATACCTCTAAATTCGGTCACCCATGTTACAAATAAATCCATGCCAAGAGTTCCATTCAATGCCTGATTTATCTCAATGACAGCAGCAACAGAAAACTGCCTTCTTGTTGCCTTTTTACAATTTACATCCTTACTAATTTTTCTGATTTTTCCATCTTCAGTCTCACTCCACAATCTCACCGTTCCATCCAAGCAGCATGTCAGAAGCACATGTCTTGGTGTATTCTTGGCACTTTCAGACCCTTTAATTGAAGGCCTCCATTGAATAACAGTTATGGGTAGAGGATGGCATAACTCGCTTTTCACATGCCCATATTCCCCTTCACTATGAACTATCAGCACAGATCTGCAAGCCTTTTCAACTAACGTGCTTTCCCTCTTCAATATCCTGGCATGGGATGCTGTTGCAAATGGTCCCTCGGAAGACCAGCTTGCAGAAACAAGAGTTTGCGGTACCTCCGGTTTGAACTTCCAAGCGATTTCCCAAGACTTGTCAATTCTTTTCCACAAAACAACCTCTATTCCACCAGCAATAATTCCATCTCCTGCGGCCGTCCACTGAATGGCCTCAACCTTCAGAGATTGCACAAGCAAATAATTCTGCCTCCAACAAAAAGAACCTGAATATAAGTAAATCAATATAATTTAAAGGTGTCCAAAATTAAACGGAAACAATTCAATGTTAACAGTCTCGCTCTTAAAAATGTGAACATAACCATTCCCTTGCCAGTTTCTAAAGTTCATTAGGAGACGTGTTCATCACCAGAACTTCAATTTCCCTCAAAACCAAGCAGAAATTAACTTCAAAACTGTTGAGTTATGCTGATACCCTACGATTACATAGTTGGAAGTCTCAATATTTATGTAATTTCGGTCTTATCAGTAATAAGGTTTTATGAGTACAATATATAAACTCTCTTAAAACCCTAGCCTCAGTTGATGGACAGTATGTATTTCGTTTTCTCCTTAATAAAACCGTTTTCTACTCTACCGTGGGCGTAGCCTAACACATAGTAAGTGAACTGCATAAATTTTGTATGCTAGTAAAGATGGGATTAACTAATTGGCAGTAAATCCAATGTGTCACTTCCAAATCAGTTCTAATTTTCTGAATAACCAACAGTAATGAAAACATATTAGCACGCAGAAAACTGTAGCGTACCTCGAGAAGCAGCCAAATCATGAGAAAACACCCAAATACGGTTGCCCGCAGCAGCGGCAAGCTCGCCCTCCGACGGAAATACGGGAGACCACGATACGGCATTGACAGCAGATGAGTCGTCGCCGGAGAGCTCCAATACCTGCCGGAAAATGGGTCCGATTTTGGTTTCTTGGGGAGACAGAGGAGAAGGAAAGTGGGAGATCACCAAAAGCGATGAGGCTCCATAAGCGACCCATGCATAGCCAGCAAAATCTGGAATCCAATCGATGGAGGAAGTAGTCGGTTCGAATCTATTCGGGGCGGAAGGGATCGGTTCGGATCCTAAAAGAGGGAGAGGGAGACGCGAGATAGGATCGATCTTGGAGGCTGTTTCCGCCATTGAATCGGGCCTGATCGGAGAAGTGGACGGAATTACAGAGATCGGCGACGGAAGCTCATCACTGAGAGAGCTGAATTGGCAAGTAATGCATTCTGACTCGTGATAATCTTTTTTTATTTTCAGGAATTTAGTTAATGAATCTGTTCTAAAAAAATTTGATTAAATTACAATTTATCTTAGATTTTACTTTTCGTTTTAAAAATTAAAACTAGTTACTCCACTAAAACTCTCCTAAATCCACTATAAGGATTTTACTAAAATTAAATTCTATTCTTTTCCTGCTAGAGACCACATTTGTTTTCTCAAAAAAAAAAAAAAAAAAAAAACATCTGTGATATAGTTATTCAATAACATTTAGGGTATAAATTTTGTTTTTTTTTTTTTTTTTGAGAGAAAAAAAAACTTAGGGTAAACATTATTCAAAAACATTTAGGGTATAATTATTCAATAACATTTAGGGTATAAGTACTTTACCCTATATTTTGTACTAAAAAAACAACTTTACCCTATATTTTGTTATTCAATACTATTTGATGATGATCATTTGAAAATATTTTATCACATTTTAGCCATGTTAACAAATTAATTAATAATTTTATTTTAATTTAGTGGGATGGAGATTGAAACTTTGACCTTTTTATATTAAACTCAAGTTTAATTAAAAAAAATTATTTACGAAAATCTTGAACATTTTTAGAATGTTGAATAATTGTTTTGATGAATAAATTTGTTAAAGTAGAATATGAAATATGCATAAATGAAAAAAAGTAATAAGAGCATTGATTTTGGAAATTTGCAGGCAATTAGGAAATGGCATCGGCAGCAGCGCCATGGAAATCCCTTCTTGTGGGTGCTTTGGAATCGAACGCCCAAATTAAGCATTCCAAGTTCTTGCAGCTCGTACGTTTCAATTTCCTCTTCTTCTTCTTTTTTCCCCTTTTGCGCAGTCGGTTTGGTTTATGATTATTTTGTTTTCAGGCAACGATAGGATCGAATGAGAGGCCCTCCAATCGCACCGTTGTTTTCAGAGGGTTTGAAGACGCCACTGATAACATCCAAATCCACACAGATTCCAGAACTCCCAAGGTTCTTCTTATCTTAACCTTTATATTTCCCCTTTTAATCGCTCAATTCACTTTTGGTTGATTCTGCAGATTGAAGAGCTTAAGAAGTGTCCATTTGCTGAGGTAACTACTCTCCCTGCCTCCACTCCTAACACACTCTCTCGAGTCTCTACCTTATCATATTTTCCATTTTCTGGGTTCTGTTTTTTTAGATATGTTGGTATTTCACTGAATCATGGGAGCAATTTCGTATCAGTGGAACAATTGAGGTTGTCGATGCCTCCTGTGCTGATCCTACAAAATTCAAGGTTGTGGGCATCACCCTTTCTTCTTATAAATCCAAAATGAATATTTTACCATATGAGATTCTGAATGCAGCAAAGAGCAGAAGCCTGGTCCTCCATTTCTCCAAAGTCAAGAATGCAGTATTTAGGGCCTAATCCAGGCCTTCCCTGTCCTTCTGAACAGCCCGCCAAGGAACCTTTGCTAGATCCTTATTCAGGTCCTGTGGATGCATTTTGTTTGCTGCTCTTCGATCCTGATCAGGTTTATAATGCTTTTTATCTAGATTAGCTATACAATTTGCACTCTCCCTGCCTTGCCTTACATTTTATTGCATATCATTTGCAGGTCGATTATCTGAATCTGAAGAAGGAACAAAGGCTGTTGTTTAAAGCCAGGTCATGGCTACGAGGGGAGAAAATGAAGTTGTGGGAAACGGAGAGGATAAACCCTTAGCAGCACTTGCAGCTGCTATCTTGAAATCAACTGATGCAACTTATTGTGTTACAAATAATCTGAAACCTTTTGGTTGTTAGTAGAACAGGCGATGTTGATTGGTATCAATTTATTGTTGGTGCACATTGTTAGTTCTACATTTACCCTTTTTCTTAAGCATTTCTACATTTCTATAAGATAAGAGGTTTTGTAGCTTTATAATCTCAACTTTATGGGAGATGGAATACTTGAGCTTTTATAGAAGATTTGCTCTACTTTCACTTTTTATATTAGATTTCATAGTCATAGTACAAACACAAATGTGACAATAAGATTTGAACCATTCTTCTTTCAAATCAACTCCATTCTCTTTATTCAACAATAAGATTTCTAAGTTATACATCATGTATTGGAGTTGTGCTCTTGTTCACAATTATACATCAACTCAATTTAACTACTAATGAATGTTTTAGAGAGCATTAAGTATTCTAAAAGAATCTCAGATGGTTAATCTACTGAAATAATAATAATAACAATAATCTCTGCTGGATAAGTGGGCTGAACAAAAGGGGTGTCCGAACTCAGAAAAAAACATCCATTTCAATGGAGCTTAAAAGTAACATCTGCTGTGTTATTGAATATCGCAACAATCTGCATAAGGAACATACCGAAAATGGTTGCGTGTAATGTCATTTGTACTAGAGTTATTGCTTCCTTTTTTTCTATAAAGATTATTGGTAGCAATTTTTTAAATGATGTTCCCTTATGTGTGACAAAACGAACGATTGGCACAAACAAAACCCAAAACTGGATGATCGTATTCTGAATGAATAAGACAACTCCATACTTCACCTGAACTCTACTTGTCGAACTCCCAGATAACACCTCCATCTTCTGCAAGAACCCATCAAACGAAAATTAGTAATCAATCACATTATCGATCTCTCATACACATACTTCATAAAGAAAATGTCAAATTACTTTCGAAGTTTCAGCCTAAAAATATTTGTTTACTTCATAAAGAGTTAAATAGATCTTTAACTTTCAATTATGCCTTAGCTAATAGGTCTTATATTTTCAAATTATAAAAATTAACTAATCGATATCTACTAAGAAGGCCATCAACTTTCGACTAGTGTCTAGTAGGTCTATGAATTGTAAAAAGTGTTGAATATATCAAAGACCAATGAAGCTCAAAATAAAAATGTGATGACCTATTGACCCCAAAACTCAAAGATATTTATTTGATCTTTTTTTATATATTCACGACTGTTCGAGTCAGTTTGTACTCATCTCAACAATTCTCATGAGTAATCTGACTCTACAAAATTTGGTTGTCAAAGAAACACCTGAGAATTAAATTCTTAGATAAGTAGCTACAATGAATGGAACGAATGTTTTTAGTTTTCAAGCCTTCTTGAGCACTAGGTCATTCCATGCCACGATGGTTATCTATTTGAGGTTTTTTTAGAGTTCATGCATCTATTACATAGTTTTTAAGTTTAGAGAGCATTTGAAAGTTGAAGTACTAAATTGAAAAGCTATGGATTGTGGATAAGGTTAATGGTATTAAGAGGAGTATGAAGTAAGACTATAGAAAGAAAATAGAAAGCTTACTTTTGACTTTATCATTTATCCATAACTCCACAAGCATCCCAGCACCAATTCCAGCTGCAATAAAGGCCCCATAGAATGCAATGGCAGAGGGAAGGGATCTCCTGGGAAGAAAATAACAATCTGGAATTTGCCTAATTTTTGTTGGGCGTCTTTTCTTTACAATGTTTGTAGAGGTGCTGGGATCTTTCTGCATATCGCCACCCACGGCTTTCCAATCAACACCCTTGAAAGGGTCTTTAGGCTCTTCTCCCATACCTATTTGTAGATTCCCTCTAACTCAGTTATTGTGTCCTTCAACCTAAAACAAAAGGATTAAAGGTTCAAATTAGTCTAAATTAATTTCACGGCCCTAAAAGAGATGATGACCTAGTGCAAGAAAAAGGGTTGGATAATTTGCACCAAAATACAGCCATAAATGAACAATATGTTCACACCTCAGAAAACAGCCACCATTCTTCTCCCGGAAAAGTTGTATTATTTAATTTCCACTAAAAGTGAAGAAAAATGTAGGAACCAAAGAAGTTGTGAAGGAAATGCAGGAAAGGCAATTCTACTAAACAGAGAATGAAAAAAACCCTGAGTTCCTACCCCGAAGCCCAATTTCCAGAATTGGCTTTTCAATCCTATGGAGATTACGCAAATCAGAGAAATGGAAGAAGTGAATTGAGAACTAACCAAAGTTTAGTCGATCGCACCACTCCGATGTATTTGATAGCTCGACCTTGATTTTGTGACGAACGGAGATTGGGGATGCCACACAGCGTAAATTAGGGCAAACCTTTTTATATACAAAATATTTAAAACTACTTCAACTATGGATTATTTTTTTTTCGTTGAAAAATCTAAAATGAGGCTTTCTCTCTCTTTAACCTGGAGAGAGAAACGCTCTTTAAGAGGGCTTCGGGAAGATCTCTCCGGAGATCGACCTGCGAGCGTGTGTGGGCACATTTTTGTGCGTTTTTGGGCT
>JBBMEF010044928.1:0-13536 GCA_037832685.1 Sicyos baderoa
TGGCGGTTTTCTGTCCGCCATGGATACCTTTTTATGGCGAAATATGCCCGCCATTAATACCCGATTTTCTACTAGTGGTAACGGCCCGAGAAATCGAACCGTTACTTAGGAGGTTATGAAGAGTGTTTATTTTTAAAAGAAGAGATTTTGGACTTTCGTTTTCGCCGAGCTTCGCTCAAGCGAAAGTCCTCGACGAAGTCTTTCGTTTTCGCCGAGCTTCGCTCTAGCGAGCTCGTGCTCCAAAACGGCTCAGCCGTTACGTTTTTTAAACGGCTTTCTTCAGCCGTTACGTTTTTCAAACGTCTCTCCTTCATTACGACCGTTACGTTTCGTCATCTTCTTTCTTGACCGATCCAGTCAACCCTCAAACGTTTGTCCTCCATCAAAATCCTCTCTCAACCAAAGCCCAAGCTTTTCCCTTGTGTTCTTCCTCTTCGATTGGACTCTTCGAGCGTGTTTTTCAAGCTTTCGGTTTCGTCGTTGCAAGGTAATCTGTTTTCCTTGATCTTCTTGTTATTTGATTTCGTCGATGGGTTGATTTAACGTTTCTAAGGTTCGGATTTCTGGGTTTTCGTATGGTGTTCTTCAGATTGTTCTTCACGTTCATCGCAGCCCAGATTCGCTTAGTGTTCGTCAACGTTCGCTAAAATGAAACTTAGTTAGTTGGTAAGTGAGTTTCGTTCTGTTGTTATTCGATTAAGATTCTTCCAGTGTGTGTAAGATTGTTTCTGACTTGCGTCTTTTGTTGCTATGTCTTGTTCGTTGCCGACGAACCAAAGGCTCTCTGCCGTTTGGAGTTTGCTTGCCGAGGATATTCTAGCGTTCCCTTCGCCTACTGTTCGCAGTGTTCAGTTTCAAGGAAGTGTTGTTGTGTCTGTTCGCTAGCCAACGAACAGAAGAGTTGTCGCGGTAAGCTTTGCTTCACCTTTTGGTTTATATAGGATGGTTGTTGTTCGTTAATAACGAAAGTACTTGTTTTGCTTGGTCAGAATCAGTGTCGCCAAGGTCAGAAGAAGTTCGCCAGTGTTTCGCTAAAGTTTCGCTACAACGAACTCGGGGGCAGTAGCAATTTTTCAGTTTGGCTCGGATTTTCTGTTCCGAGGTGTTGTCTCGAGTTTCGGCCAAGGTAAGGATTTCCTTATCGTAGGATTTGTGGACAGAACGTTAGTTTATGGATTAGCTTTTAGTATGTCTGTTACTATCGCATGCTGAAAATCTGTTTGATGTATGAAATATGAGTTAGAGTAGAAGTATGTTTATGTTGTTCCCTAGAAGTGAACGTGATGTATGTTTAGTAGAATGTTCCCCAGAAGTGAACATTATGCATGTAGTATAGGATATTCCCCATAAGTGAATATTCCTTATTGTTCCCCAGAAGTGAACCTTATGCATGTAGTATAGGATATTCCCCAGAAGTGAATAATCCTTGTTGTTCCCCAGAAGTGAACAATTGTATGATTAGGTAGATATTCCCGAGAAGTGAATGTCTGCTTTTTGTTCCCCAGAAGTGAATAATTGTATGTTAGGTTAATATTCCCCAGAAGTGAATATTCTCCTATTGTTCCCTAGAAGTGAACTTATGCATGTTTAGAAGGATATTCCCCAGAAGTGAATATTCCTTTGTTGTTCCCCAGAAGTGAACACTTGTATGTTTAATACCATGCTATGTAAGTTATGAATGTTATGATGTTACCAGTTTGTATGTTGAGCATGTTAAGCAGTTGTTGTAGTACCTTTTATACTTTTAGCTAGATGATGATAGTTAACGCTCTGTACCCCGATAAGGGATTCTTACTGAGTAACTTAGGTTGCTCACCCTTATTATAATTGTGGTTCCACAGGTAACTAGAATGAGCGGCGGTGATGACTGGAGGCGAGGAAGTGATCATGGGATTTTTAATTGTTGTTTGAATATAGAACTCTGAGTTTTCCTTTAAAGTTAAGAACAATGTTTTAAGTTTTACACAACATGTAGTTAGGGCTTAGAGCCCTCAGAATTTTATGACTATGGTAGACTGCAAGCTCTTTTCTTTTTCGAAATATGAATGAAGTATTTGAATTGTTTAATATCTGGCCAGAAATGATTTTAGTAAATGTTTAGTTTAAATCGAGCTTGTTTTTAGACTTCCATAGATTTAATTTTATCCGCTTTTAAGTCATGCATGTAGTAAATGCCTAGATTTAGAACCCTATTTGGATCGGGTCTTTACATGTTGCTACTATATACCTAAAATAAAATACTATCGTTACTTATTTTTCTTAGATCTACAATGATGGAGAGTTGAGGTTTCAGATTCATGATCTTGTTGAACATTAGAAATACACCGCTCTGTTATTACTATAGTTGGCAAAATTATTGTTTCTAAAAGCAAACATAATTTAGTTGTAGTTAATATTTTAAGTTAAAAATCTTCCTAGCTCAAAGGAATAGTTCAACCAATATAAATATATGTGCATAACAAGAATTGAATTCTTCTATTTCTAATTATTGTTGAACTAAAAATTCTCTCTATTTTTCATTAAAAAAGTAACTGCTTAATCAATAAATCTCAAAGTTATACTCAATAAATTTTCAAATATTGCAATAAGTTAAAGACCTTTCTAATTCACGTATAAGAACAATAACTCAATCAACATAAACTGTATGCACATAAATTAATAGCTAATGTGTTTGATTCGTTCTATCCTATATTTATGATACTAAACGGAATTTACTTTACATGAACTCAAAAAAATAAAAACAAACGATTGCTTTACATTACCCAAAACCAAAATAATGACTCTCAACATAGGAATCCCACATCTTTAAAATAGCTCACATAACATCAGATAAGATTTAAATCAAGAGATTATAATTGGTGCCATTCTTCTTTGGTGTTAAATTGAAAAAAACACATATACCAAAGTGAGCTTAAATCTAATTCAATACCATAAATTAGAAGATAAAAATTGAAAATGACTCTTATTTATTTGAGACCTACATTACTTACCATTTATGATCCTCCCCTTTACAAGAAAAAAAAAAAAAGAATAGTGACCTTATACAAAAAAAAATCCACAGTCAAAATGTTAACTTATTATCCCAAAAAAAAAAAAAAAAAAAAAACCAAATTCATGAAGAAAAAAAACATATCCAAACAATCTTTCTGTTCCTTTATCTTTTTCACAATAAAAATGACCCTTTGTCTCTCACTCTAATTTTCATCTGGAAGGCAAAGCCAACACCAAAACCAACGGCAAATTCTTCGATCTTTCTCTCTCTTTTCTTCATAACATCACTAACCCACAAATTCTTTGTGCCCAATTTTGATTTTATCGACTTGGGATTTTTTTGCTCCCTGTTCTTCAAAGATCTTGAAAACATTTCGGGGCTGATTTTTTCCCCCAACTACAGAATTGGGTTCTCGATTTCTTCGTTTCTTCGTTTACATTAAGCGATGGTCGTGAATATGATGAAATGGCGGCCGTGGCCGCCGCTGGTTTCGAGAAAGTACGAGGTTCGTGTTGCGGTGAAGAGACTGGAAGGGCTCGATCCGGGCGTCGGCGAGAAAGGGGTCGACAAATTGACGGTGGAGATCAAATGGAAGGGCCCGAAAATGGCTCTGAGCCCTTTGAGGAGGACGGCTGTGAAGAGGAATTACACGAAGGAGGCTGATGGGGTGGATCAGAACGGCGTCGCTTTGTGGGATGAGGAGTTTCAGAGCGTCTGTACGCTCTCTGCTTACAAGGAGAACTCGTTTCATCCTTGGGAGATCGTTTTCTCTGCCTTCAATGTGAGTTTTATTTTTGGGTCTTTTCTTTTGTTCTGTTCTCGATTGAATCTTTCGCTAATTTCTGAGATTTTTAGGTTTTTTCTGTGAGATTTGTAATTTTCACTTTTTTGGGTGTTTTCTTTCTTGAGATTTGTACTGGATTTGACTCGGACGATCTTTCTCCATTTCAAGCCAGATCGTTTCTGAGTTTTCATGTTGTTTTGTTTTTCTTTTCCAAGTTTTGAATCTGGGTATCACAGTTTTTTTTTTTTTTTTTTTTTTTTTTAATGACATGCTTGACTATCCGGGTAAGCTTTTGCGACATATCGTCTGACCCTTCAACATTTGGATGTCAAGGTAACTAGTAGGAAATTAATTTTTAAGTAGGTGGCCACTGTGGAGCTCATTACTTGTGCATTCCAAAGTTCTCTTTAACCAATTGAGTCATTCCACGACGATTGGGTAGTAACAAACAAAAATGTGGAATTGTATGTTTGTTACTATTTGATCAGCATTTGTGCTGAATTCTAATCTTAATCTATGGACTTTGGAGAGACTTTTGATGAGACAAAGTTATGCCCCTTTCTGAAGGGCGGCGAGGGAATTCATTAGGCTGTGTTTGGTTGCTGTTTATGTGAATGGGGTTGAGTTATTATAACCCAACCCACCTTTTGTCCATCGGTCATAATAACCGGTGGGTTGGCCCAAATCCAAGCTGCCTTTTCATATAACCTCCTCCATCCTTCACAAAATATAGGTTCTCATTTGATATTAACCATTTTATCTTTTCTTTTATAATAATCTACACTCCTTAAATCGATTATTATTTCATGTTATAATAACTTGCACCACAAATACCATTTATCATAATCTCTGTCTTCCTGATATAATAACATGTACCTCAAACACAATTTATATTAACTCACCATTTATACAACTCGCCGTTTATAATAAAACAACTGTTGCTCAATTTTTTTATTCTGTTGGTTTTTAAATTTTGTTCTTTGTATTCTTTTGAATGTTTTATGCTGAAAACTTTGTCAGAGGCAAATAGTGGGTTTCAGCAGATTTGCTAGCATCCTGTGGGTGATATATATTTTTTGTTATTATATTATATGCCTCCACATTATTGTGATTTGATTTTCTTCTTGATATCTGATTTATATGGATGAACGTGATGTATTCCCATTCTTTATCTTTGCTGCTAGAAATTATCTGTAATGGTTGATAGTGGACCTGAATCAACCTTAATTTTCTTTCCCTTTCTAACCAGGGGTTAAATCAAGGGTCAAAAAACAAAGTCCAGGTTGTTGGCTCGGCATCTCTTAACCTGTCTGATTATGTTTCTGTCGCTGAACAAAAGGAGCTTGAATTGAACATACCCTTAAATCCATCTTCAAATGCTTCCGAGGGCAGTCATGTTCTCTGGGTTCGTATCCTCCCGCTTCCTCAAAATGCTTCGATTTTATTTTTCCGCGACTCAAAATGCTGTTATCTTGCATTATGTTTCTCATGGTTCCTTTATCGTGCAGATATCGCTGAACTTATTGGAGCTAAGAACCGCTCAAGTTGTATCACAACCTGTACAGAGATCAATAGCCCCAACTCCATCTCCACCATGGTCAGGAGAAAATGTTCCAGCAGAAAAGGATGAGCTCTCTGCTCTTAAAGCTGGCCTCAGGAAAGTTAAGATTTTCAGAGACTTTGTGTCAACCCGAAAGGCAAAAAAGGCTTGCCATGAAGAAGAGGGCAGTGAGGGCAGGTGCTCTGCCAAGAGTGAGGATGGCGAGTCTAGCTACCCATTTGACACCGATTCCTTTGATGACATTGAGGAAGGGGAAACGGATGAAGCGAAGGAGGATACTAACATTAGGAAATCCTTTAGTTATGGCACTCTGGCCTATGCAAATTATGCTGGAGGATCATATTGCTCTGATATGAAGATCAACGGTGATGATGAAAATTTAGTTTACTATAGTAATCGAAAATCGGATGTGGGGTGCTCAAGCATGGAGGATTCAAATGCATCAGCATCTGAGCAAACTTTGCCACAAAGTTCGAAGCGCGGCCTGCTGCCCTGGAGGAAGAGAAAGTTAAGTTTTAGATCTCCCAAGGCAAAAGGAGAGCCGCTGTTGAAGAAGGCCTACGGCGAAGAAGGTGGTGATGACATTGATCACGATCGAAGGCAGCTCAGCTCTGATGAATCTCTTAGTCTCGGGGTAAGATTTATTAAAGCCAATATGTACTTTTCATAACCATCATGGAGTGACTCAATTGGTCAAAGAGGGTCTTGGGATGCATAAGGTGATGAGTTCAAACCATGGTGGCCATCTACTTAGGAATTAATTTCCTACGGGTTTCCTTGGCATCCAAATGTTATAGGGTCAGACGATATATCCCGTGGCATTAGTCGGGGTGTACGAAAGCTGGCCCGGACAGTCACGGATACCAAAAAAAATAAAGTACTTTTCATTTCAGTTAGTGACTACCTGCTTTAAGCTTTTTAATCAGTATGTCTATTGTTTGTTTCCTTTATACAATTCCTGTTGCTAAGTTGAAGTTGGGTGTTTGCAGTGTCAAAAGACCGATGAGGATTCAACTGCAAACAGATCGTCGGTTTCTGAATTTGGGGATGACAATTTTGCAATTGGGACTTGGGAGCAAAAAGAAATTGTAAGCCGCGATGGACATATGAAGCTGCAAACACAAGTCTTCTTTGCTTCTATCGATCAACGGAGCGAGCGGGCAGCCGGTGAAAGTGCATGTACTGCTCTTGTAGCTGTCATTGCTGATTGGTTTCACAACAGCCAAAATCTCATGCCTATAAAATCTCAGTTTGATAGCTTGATTAGAGATGGCTCTTTAGAGTGGAGGCAACTCTGCGAAAATGAAATATATCGGGAAAAATTCCCCGACAAGCATTTTGATCTCGAAACTGTCGTCCAAGCCAAAATCCGACCACTTTCTGTGGTTCCGAGGAAGTCCTTCATTGGCTTTTTCCATCCAGAAGGCGTAAATGAGGCGAGATTTGAATTTTTGCATGATGCCATGTCCTTTGATAACATATGGGACGAGATTAGCCGGATTGGGTCAGAATGTCCAGACGACAGTGAACCACAAGTTTATATTGTCAGTTGGAACGACCATTTCTTTATTCTCAAGGTCGAATCTGACGCTTACTACATCATCGATACGTTAGGGGAGAGACTCTACGAAGGCTGCAATCAGGCCTACATCTTGAAATTTGACAACAACACTACAATCTGTAAAATGGCTGAAACAAGCCAGTCAGCCGGTGAAAAAACATCCAATGATCAGCAGATTGGCACATCAATAGTCGAGGCCAAGGACCAACAGGCGAGCGGAAAGGAAGAGAGTTTAACACTAGCAAACATAACCTCGCAGCCTGAAGAACCAATGAAGGAGAAAGGCGAAGTCTTATGTCGTGGGAAGGAATCATGTAAAGAATACATCAAGAACTTCTTGGCTGCTATCCCAATTCGGGAACTACAAGCCGATATCAAGAAAGGTCTAATGGCATCAACCCCGCTTCACCACCGACTACAGATCGAACTGCACTACACCCAGATTTCACAACCTTCACCCGACTCTCAAGCAGCAGAAGATCTCAAAGCCATAACGCAAAGTCCGGACGCAACCATAGCAGACATTGCTGCTATATCTACATAGGAGGAGGCTTAATGTTGTAAATTGTAGGATGTTTGGTTAATCTAAATAGTTTTGTTATTCCAATTGACTGAGAGTCTTAACAAAGAGGAGTTTATAGAGAAGACTTTCCAGTTGCATAAGAGAGAGGAGTTTAGTATGCAGCAGCAATGTTAAGAGCAAATGTTTGTATTTTTTTGCTTCTTTTTTGTTCTCTAATATCTCTTTAATTTGTCTGGTGAACAACCTTAGTTTTGGACATAAATGAGTAGTTCTGCAGTGAATTATTACATCACCTACCTCTTGCTTCTGCACCTTTTTTCTTGGCTTTTAATAATGTAAATTTCAAGGAGATGAAAGTTCATTAAAATGTGGATTAACAACATTTGTTTGGGTAGACATTCATTCATCTTGCAAGTATATACTTGCAAGATGAATGAAACTTAAGTGGAAAATTTAAGAATGAAAGAGTTTAAGCTTAATATAATTGTAAAAGATGAAGGATAAAATATAAAACGAATGCATATATATAATTTCAATTGTAATTTATTAGAAAATATAGAATAGATGGGTGTTAGAAGACTAAAGCTGGTTGTCCCTAAGTTGTCGTGGTTGAAAATTTGAGTTTTGAAGGTGAGTTTCTTTCGAGATCTCAGATTTGAGAGTCATCTATGACATTAATTTGTAGATATCTCATGTATCTCCATTATTTCGACATCTTCTAGTGTTTGGCTTAGGGACGGATATAATTATCTTATGGAGCATAGTTCTCTTTATTATTTATTTTTTTAAAAGATAAATTCTAGTTAAGTTCACTGAAAATTGAGATTAACATATATTTTACTTAAATATCGTAGGTTCGAATCATTCAATCACAAATATTATTGTTGTACTAAAAAAAATGGAGTTAAAAAAATAGATGAAAGGATACATCTAAAATTTTAATAAAAAAATATAAAATAATTGAATAGAAAAAAAATGATGCAAGTGAAAATAACATATCATTGGATAAACTAAAGCATATAATAGTTAAAAAGGCAGTTCATGGTCAAAAAGAAAAACTTTTCTTTGATTAAAATTCAAGGGAAATCAGTTTATTGCTTTCAATCAAAGGGGAATCTGTAAGGGTTTTGAATATCAACCACACCACTAAACATGCCATGATTTTAGTTTAATTGCATAGGATTCTTGACCTTGATTATAGAGTTTAAGTGTTTCTTTTTTCTTTATTTGAATTTTTTATTTAGGGTTGGAGAGGTTTTGTCCCCAAACTACTATAAAGAATTGTGATTGAGTGGGCTTGTAAGAAATAATATCTCAAGTATAATTTCCATCCTAATATTTTAGAGTTTGCTCTGATCTCTTGCTATATACTTTGTAATTTATATTATTTTAATCAAATGCACTTTCAATAAAAAAATTAAATTGATATTTTATGATAAGCTTTTTGCTGTTTTTATTTATAGATTTTAGAAAAATGACACTTTCTTGTATACAATTATTATTATTAAACCAATTTCAATTTAAAAAAAAAAAAACAAACTCCAATGCATTGCTTTTCCAACTTAAGTTATTCTTAAACAATAATTTAGTGTGGCTACTTAAAAAAGGAAAAATATAGTGGCAAATATCATTTGAAAGTTATATACAAATGTATTTTTGTTTAAAAGTATGTTTTTGAGTTGTTTAGTGTGTAGGTAATGATTTTCAGCTTATTGCTTTGTTTTAATTTTCTAGTAAGAGCACTCACCGCCTTCACCGACCGATATTTTCAAGAGGATTAACCGAATTTTATTGCAAGAATGATATAAATGATTTACTGTGCTTTATATAAAACTGAATTTTATTGCAAGAATGATCTAAATGATTCTTGATATTTTCAATCTTCTTCTTCCCTTTTTTTCATTTTTTTTTTTTCATTTTTTAATTTCTTAATTTTATGTATCTCAAGAATGGGAAGATCAGAAATGTTCTTTCTGGCTTTAGAAGAAAACTATAAAGCCTCCATTTCTAAATAAATATGAGGCAAGCCTCCATTATAAGAGAAACACCATTCCCTAATCCACATAACAGACGGGCATCAAATAAACTCGAGATGAAAGAAAATATACTAAAAAAAAAAAAAAAATTCTTCGAGCGAACTATGATCTCAACAATGAACCATCATCAACACCCAAATTGGTTGACTTTTGAGTTGCTTTGGAGATAATCTGAAGATCATATCTATGATGGAGTAACCATCATGGGGTGGTTCAATTGGTCAAAGGGGGCCTTGGGGTGCATAAGAGTATGAGTTTAAATCTCATGGTGGCCACATACCTAGGAATTAATTTTCTACGAGCTTCCTTGGCATCTAAATGTTGTAGGGTCAGGCGGTATGACCCGTGACATCAGTCGAGGTAAAAAAAATGTATGACGGAGTGACCCCACAAAAGCTATATGAGGATGAGACAATCTTAAACATAATCGACTACTCCCTCAGTAAAATTATATGATCAATCTAAGTGAGCAACCTTTATTCACAAGTTCAAAAAACACACTCAAAAAAATTAACTTAAACTCGCTAAGAACTTACCCTAAAATTGGTGATTATAAGAATTTTATTTCTCATTTTTAAGAACCATTTTAAAACTTCTTAAAAATAAATGATTGAATGTGCAATTTTATCATTTTACATTATAAATACAAAAAATAGAAAATGACGTTATAATTTAGAATATTCTTATATCCAATTATTTATCATACTTGTTTTATCAGTTACCTAAAAGACCATCAAAGAGCATCAACTCATGTCAATATAAGTAATTTTTTAAAAGAATCAATATTATATAGAACTCAAAAAAAAAAAAAAAAAAAAAAAAAAAACCAAATTAAAGCTAACAGGGCCATTGATGCAGCTATCTTTGAGTTGGCAATTGAATTTTTCACCTATTTGACCAGCAAATTTGATTCTTTTTTCCCATCTAATTCTTGCCAAGCTATAGGGGAGGAGGGTAACATGAAAGAAAGTTGAAAAAGAAAAGCCTTTGCAGTTATGCCCTTTAACATAAAGCTTTTTGCAAATCCTAACACCCTCTCTTTTCTTCCCAACCTTTTTATATATATCAATCAATCATAAATGACTTGATCCTAGGCTTTATTACTAAGCAGCCATGTGCTAATCCTCCTCTTCCCATCATTCTCAATCATTTTGATACAAAAACACAATTATTTGGATGATCATGTTTTTGCCTCATATTTGAAATTCTCCATTGAGACACACACAAGTAAATTCATCTACAAAAACTGATTCCAAGTTGACAGAGGAAAACAGAAAATTAAGAATATGTAACTAATTTGGTAGTTAGAACTCACTGTTTTGGAGATATTCAAATTAGTTTACTAGGAAAATAGATAGCTAAAAGAAAACTAGTCGTGGTCGAGAATTCAAACATAGCACGGCCATCGAGTTCTAAAAGCTAGTTACTCCATCATGTATATGACTTAGTAATTAAGAGGTTACCAGTTAGAACATAACACGGCCGAATACGAAAGTCCTCCCTTATTTACATCAATTATACTCTAGTTTATGATCTTAACAATAGTCTTACAATCTTCAGCACAATGAAGAAAAATAATTTTTATGGTATTATGCACATAGAGATCAGAAAACATCAATTAGAATTAGTATACAATGATTTTTTGTTTTACAGAAAGATCTTGAATCTTTCCTCAACAACTACCATGCATAACTTATTTTAATTAAATGTCATGTGGAATACTTAATTGTTTTTCTTTTCACTTTGTATCTACAAACAATAGAGCAATCCATCAGACAGTGATAAGCAGTTGTAACATGAAATTGTTTTTGGATATTTTCACTACTCGTTCTCCTCGATGAGTTTTTGAAGGGATTGTTCGAGGCTAGGAGAACGAGAATAGTGATGAGGAGGATAATAATTAGAGGAAGAATATGAAAAAAATAATTATCAGGAAGAATGGTTATTTGTGTTTGGAGGGGAGCGATCAAATAATAGAACCATACACTGATTGAAATTTAAATTGCTTGAATCTTTATGTTTGCAACTCAATACGCTGATTGGAATTTGATTGAAGAACCTTAGACAAAATAACCTAGTTTTAATAGGATTATGTACGATCTAATAACCAAGAAGTTACAAAGGTTCGAAACTTTTCATCGTAATTCGTATAAAGATTAGATTTATACAAAAAAAAAAAAAAATTACAAGACTAGTCAAATTTAAAAAATAATTACAAATACAGTTAATTTAAAAAAAGATCGTCATTGATATTAATGAGTATGTCACTTAAAGTGTATATTGATGCCGGTTGAGCTATTGCTTTGTCACCTACTTTCTAATAACACCAAAATTATTGAATATTTATTATACAAAAGTAAAATGTATTGGATGCAAATGTTTTAGAATTTGTAATTATTTTACCAAAGGAGCTCATTCAATACAATTTCCAAAAAATAATTAAAACAATTATAATAAATAAACTTTTCTCACCCCAACAAAAGTATAGTTTTAGAGACATCTTATACAACCAAATAACCAACTAATTATAAGGTTATAAGTTCGAATCCAGTAAAGTTTAGCTTTATATCGATAATTTATGGAAAATTATACTAATTGTCTAAAAATTGGAAACTATTTAACAAATTGTCTATTATATTTTTAATTTTAACTAAATGTCTAATCTCATATTTACAAGAGAGTAACTAATTGATTTTAGGATGAGAGATATGTCATTTTTTACTAACTAAACAATCTCATCTATATATGGTGGTTATTCCAAAATTTACATAATCCATTAAAAAAAGAATTGCACGAGTAGCCAAAACCATTTCTTCGAGCAACAGTAGACAGGTCCCCAAGGGGCAGTCCAACGGTTGAGGGTCGGACTTTAGGCCGCTGAAAACGCTTAAACTAAGATACCCTTCGAAGTATCCTGGTGCCATAGTGTAGGGACGAGTCAGTGGTGCCCCAGGCATAGGGGTGCGAAGCCCATCCATGGCTCTCCTAGTTTTTCCATAATTTATTACGAAAAGTTTGCGTCTCAATTGTTAATGGGCTCGGCCCATTACAAAAATCTTTCAGCTTAGCTTCCCCGTGAAGTTTCTCCGGTGAAAACTTCGGTGCCGGGTTTTCTTCGGCACAGTTTCCATTTGCAATTTCCAGTCCATCCATGGCGATTTCCGATCGCTCACCGGCATCCTCGATGCTGCTTCTACTGCTTACGGCGGCGGTGGTGGCGGTTGTCGAAGCTAGCGACAGCAGCCGAGTTTTCTCCGGAGAAGTCCGATGGTTTCACCTTAGGGTTTGCATTTGCCACGGAACAGAAGTTCGTCTTCAACAAGACGTTGAGCTTGTCTCCTTGTGATAGCAGGCTTGCTCTTACGAACGGAAGTTCTCAGATCTCTGTGTTCAGACCTAAGGTTGATGAGATCACCCTCCTCACCGTCAATACCACTCCCAACGTATCCAAATTCAATCCGGTTAATTCTTCGAACTCTACATTCTTTGATTACGTTGAATTCATTGCTGGTTTCTGCTTTTGATCTTCGTTTGAAGTTGATACTAGCTCTAGAATTAGGTTTTGGAGTAATAGGTTTTGTGTAACTCTCTAATCAAACATGGCTTTGGTTTCTTGAACCTCGAAACAGGGAGGTGAACAGAACAGGTGTTCTTAGCACATTTTGCTTATTTTAATTGTCATTCAATTTGGTATATTAATTGTTTCTATGAGGGAAGTTAACAGATAACTGATAACTGAAATGTTGAACTTTCGTTGAAAAGAATAAGGCAGTAGACATTTCACTGAAAATGGTATAAACGCGTTCTACTCTTAGTTCGTGTGTAACGACCCGACTTTCTAGAATACTCTAATGGGGTGTTACGGGCGCATGCATTTTAAAATGTTTAAAATATATTAACTGAAAACATGCGATTACCAACAAAACCTTATAAAAGTCACGAAAACATAAATGAAGTTCAAAAACGTATAAAACAGGGTTCGGGATCCCGATAGTTCAAAGAAAATACAGTTTAAGAGAGTTTGAAATATAAAGTTCGACACTAAAAATAATGCGGAAGGGAAAATGTCGACACCGTGT
>JBBMEF010044938.1:0-13535 GCA_037832685.1 Sicyos baderoa
TGCTTGCAATTTTTTCCTATTTTGCCCAGTAATGTAAATATTTTATTCATATGGTCTAGTCTTGCTAAAACCCCTTTTTTTTTTTAGAAAAAGAACTAGGAAACTTACTCTTTTTTTTGAGATTAGGAAATTTACTCTTTATAGTATATTTTTTTTGCTCTATATTATAATTGTAGCACATTTTTTAAAATAATTCTATTCATAGTACATTTTACCCAAAATTTATATTCTACCATCATTATATTTTTATAAGTTCAACTAATAGACTTTTGACTTCTATCAGTTTAATCGATAAACTTTAGACTTTTATCAATTTAATTCATAGACTTTTACCAGTTCAAGTGACAGACTTCTATCAGCTCGATTGATAGACTTCTATCGATTTTGAGGGATTAAATAGTACAATCAATAATTTTTGTGCACAAATGAATTGGAAATTGTATTATACATGCAATTTTTTTTTTTTAATATACATGAACAATTCCCAAAAAATAATTAGAGTTTTTTTTAAAAAAAAAAATTATCTGATAAAGTAATTAAAAAACTGAAAATATTTCAAAGAGACTCTTAAAGCCTTTCTATTGTAGCGTAAATAAAATATTTTATTTATTATTCAATAAAAATATTGATCATGAATTTCTTTGATGACGTTTTTTTTTTTGGAAAGAAAAAAAATCATAACAGGACACTAACTAATAATAGGAACAACATTCCTGTGAAATATTAAAAAAAAAAAACACTTAAAAAAAACCAAACTAATATATAATTTAATTCTTAAAAATTTGAATCTAAATTTTTAATTATTGACGTATTAAAAGAAAATTCAAATAATAATAATGGAAATAGTGATGTTTACGAGGGAGAATACAAAAATATCCTCTCAAGAATAATATCCGAACTTCATCAGAACCTTCCTAATTAATATTATTATTTTTTGGACAACATTCTTATATTTTTTGGACAACATTCTTTTTATTAGTTTATAATTTTACAAAAGATGACACTACGAAATAATTAATATAATTTTGCTCCCCATTGAGAAAAAAATATTTAAAATTAAATTCTCTTAAAATGCCAACCATGATCTGAATAAAACAAAATAATAGGTATCTCATTTAGAACTAGAAAAGACAAGATATATGATGAAAGAAAACCAACAAAATGGTCCAAGATCAAAGTAATAAAAGACAAAACTACGCACACATAAAAGAAACAAATAAATGTACTAAAAAAAAAAACAAATAAAAACAACAATCCTTAACATGAAGTGGTTTTTTTTCACTCCTAAAATAATGGTTCGATTTAGACTATACCATCATTACTAAGGTGCCAACTTTTAAATTTTTTTTTTTAGTACAAATTGAGGGAAGAGATTACAATACCGACTCTTCCAGGGTTCGAACCCGTGACGCTGGTGGAAAACCATGGAATTTCTATACCACCGACCCTTTCGGTCTTTTAAATTTATTTTGGATTTTAAAAATAATTAAGTTCATATATATATTGTTCTCAAAATATATATATATATATACATATATAAATATATTATTCTCAAAATATATATATATATATATATATATTAGAGGAGCTTTTGTTTTTATAAAAAAAATGTTTTTTGAAGTGATCATTAAATAACAGTCCGATTTTTCCCATCTTGTAAATTAAGGTAATTTTGGATTACCGAGACTTCCAAAAGGGTTTTTATTAATTTAATTAATCTTAGAGGGACCCTAGAGACCATGTCTTGAGAAGGGCAAGGTCGTCTTTCGTTTAATTGAGGTTAATTAGGTAAATCAAAACCCAAAGGCATTTTTGTAATTTTGTATTGCTGGAAATGGACTCTATAAATTCATCTTTGTCTCAAATGGTTCCTTAGCCTCATTTGAAACTCCTTGATTTTTGCTTCTCAAGGCCTCTCTTTCTCCCGTTAGTTGTTTTCATCGATTTGAGTGCTTAAGCACCCTAAAATTATAAACTTTGCTAAAGAATCAAAGTCCTAGTTACTTCCATCAGAAATCGTGCTTTGGATTGGTTGCAATTATCTCGAAACTTGTGTAGAAACTCGAAGGTAAGATTTCAATTTTGTCTTAATCATTTTGATCAATGCGTTTTGGGTTTTAATATATCTTACTGTAATTAATTATGAGCTTAACTTATTGCTAAGTTTGACTCGAAATCGCTTATGCACAAGTATACGCGATCAGAATGCAATAAGTAAAAAGTATGTGTTTTATCGTTTTTCATAGGGATTGATGTTTAGAACTAGTGCTACTAATTTGAGAGTTATGTTGAAAAGTAAAAATGAGTTTGAAGATGGTTGTGTGTTTTAAGTCTTAATGCTAACAGTAAATAGTGCTTAATGCTGACACTAATAAATATAAATGTAATGAGTAGTGATAAGAAAGCGGTTATAGAAGATATTAAGCACACGAGACTGGTTACTAAGTTTCATGCTTCCCTATCCTAATAAGTACTTCTGCACTTAATGATTTATGACAGACCCAACTTCCGCTGCGATCTCCATACTAACTCAGGGCAACGCAAGCTATAGTAAGGTTATTTCTAACTCTTTAAATGGTGGAAAACTTTCCACCTAACCTAATCGTAACATACTAGATCATCCTGCAACTTCTTTTTTCTAAACTCGCTGCAGGTTTTATACACAACAGTGTAAAACTCATGAATTCTCACCGAAAACTCCTATAACGCATCATAACAATAAACACAAGTAGAAAGTTTAAATCAATCGATTTATTACTACTACTAAGTGTTCACAACTATAAACTACTCCTAAAAAAATAATAAAAGTTGGAATTGGTAGGTTTGTAAAGTGTGCAATTCCCTTGTCATCACCTCCTACAAACACCACCAGTTGCTTTTTCTTTTGATTGGCTTTTAGCCAACGGACCAGCTCACCAGATCTTGGCTTCCTTCTTGCTATTTATAGGGATGAATTACTTGGTTAAGCAAGCTTAGGTGAGCTAAAAAATCTTCATTAATGCAGGATCTCTTGATTTTCGCTAGAATTTCTTGATCGACGTCCTCTTAATTACTTAATCGATTCTCTATTTGTTTCATTGTCGGCATTAGGGGTGATAATGAAAACCGAAAACTGATAAAACCGAACCGAACCAATCTAAATTAATGGATTGAATCGGTTTTTTAGCACCTAATTGGACATATCGGTTTGTAATTTGAAAAAACCAAAAATATTGGACCGGTTCCGATTCTCATTTTAAAAAACCAATAAAACTTGATCAAAACCAAAATTTATATGTTTTTATATATATTGTCAATAAGTCATATTTCTTTCAATATTTAGAAGATTTGTTGAAGATTTTCTTAATTCACTCATATTTCAAGTAAAAAACATCTTTAAATAATTTTTAATAAGTTCCAAAATACTTTCGACCTTCTTAAAAAAAACTATTGTTCATGAGAATTTTTTGTTGGGAAGTGTTATTTTTGATATACTTAAAAAAATTGGACATTGGATCGGATCCAAAACCAAACCGAACCAATTGAAAACCGAACCAATGGTTCTATACTTTATTGGACATTGGATCAGATCCATTTTTTGAAAACCGAAAATATCGATTTGGTTGTCGGATTGGTACAAAACCGATAAAAACCAAACCGAAATCACCCCTTGTCGGCGTGATTCTTAGAACGCAACTTTTTTGTAAATGCGTGATTCTTCTGTGTACGACTCCGTTCGTATTGATTTGTCATTCCGGCGTAAGCATTCTATGCTTTTGATAGCTCTCAAATAGAGCATAATTTAGGTTGCATTAGACTGCATTATTATTAAGTTTAGAGAAAAGATAAGTGCGAAGAGAACAAGAATGCGCTTAAAATGTAGAATTCTGCATGCATACATATTTTAGCAGCACATTTACAATAATGCGGAAAGAGAAAGGAAAACGCATTAAAAGATCACATTTTGCAGGATTATGCGAGAAAGAGAATCATTGAGCTAAAACGCACGGATGTCAACAATCACACGAGACAAATATGCTGACATGACAGTTACCTTCGAGAAATGACATCGACAAGGAAATAATCAAGAGAATAAAATCAAACATTATGACGATGTCAATCAGAGCAATTAGAGGAAGCAAATCATTAGATTACATTTATGAAGATTTTCCCGCTCGATCCGACTTGCCGACCAAGTAACTTTACACTATAAATATCTAGAAGAAGGTCGAAGTCGGGCGAGCTGATCGGATGGCCGACTAATTGACGAAATAGGCAAATCTCAGGAAGAAGCACCGGTTGTGTTGCGAAAGCTGATGACAACGGGACTGCGCACTTTACATTCACATCAATTCCAACTTTTATTGCTTTATTAGGAGTAGTTGTAGTAGAAAAACAATTATGGATGAATAAAATCGGCTGGTTTAACTTCTACCTTGTTTTAAAAGTATGATTGCGTTATATGAGTATTTTATTTGCTTACATGATTAGTTGCATGTTAGGATCGAATGCTAATTACACTTACACTGTTGTGCTTTATTTGAACTCATGCGTCGTCTTGCTAGCCACGCATGAGCCTTACAATGTTCCGGAAGGAGGATGTGCATGTTGACCTAGTATGCTATGATAGGTTGTACGAACTGTTGTTCGTTATTTATGGAGTTAGAAATAACCTCACTATTACTTGCGCTGCCTAGTTCTCAGATGAAGTTCTGATGCGGAAGCACGATCTTCACAAACCATTGACATGCAGAAACATTCAATTGTATAGGAAGCAAGAGTTGCATTAGCTAGCCGCGCGCCTAATACTTTCTAGGATTGTTTAGTAAACTTTTACTCATTGCATTGCATATTTACTTTCTGTAATTTACATTTATGGTATTTCGAAAACCAATAAACTCTTTTTCAAACCAAAATATTTTCTTTTATTTCTTTTGACTCTATTCTTTAAGGCGTAAATCTAGACATCATTCCTTGTGGGATCGATATAAATATAAATACTTATCACTTACTGCACTCTCGACTACGTATACTTGTGTAATGCTGCGATTACGAACTAGAGGATTTTAATCAATAAAATCTTATCTTTTTTAAATCTAATCACGTACCACTGTACCACATCGTGATGCGCGGACAAATTTTTGGCGCCGTTGCCGAGGATTGAGTATTTAGATTTATTACTTTTAGGGACAGATCAGCGGTTCTTATTTGATTAAGATTTTTTACTTTGAATTTCAGGCACTGAAAGTCGAAGTATTACAATCAGCAGGGAAAAGAAGTCCCAAAATCAAGACAACATTATCAAAAAAACGAGCGTCAACGATGGAATCTCACAACTTTAAAATTCAGCTATGGAATTATGACGATATATATGACACATAATTTATGGATCAAAAAGGCTATACGGAAGAGGACAGTACAACCAATCTTTATTTCACGAATCCTAACTGGGATTATCAGTTGCAGCTTGGGAACGATCAAAGTATCTATCAGCATAATTTTCAATTTCAAGACAAATCCATAAGTACAAGTTACGCATGGGATCGCAGGAGTCATGAACCTGGGAGTCTTATCTGTAATCACGATGCAGAGGATTTAACATTAGAAGCTGAGGAGACATTGAGACGGAGGCAGTGGTTGCGCGATAATCGAATTATATCAGAGCTTCAGGAACCCAACAATGAGCATCAGGAATCTTTCGAAGCAGAATGCAAAGCGAATGCGGAATTAGAAGAATAGACATACATAGAGGCTGACGTACTTGGCGCATGGACAGAAGTAGATCTTTTCAGAGAACAACTCACGTGGGAAGATTTCCGACTGGCAATGATCGCAAGGGCGGAAGAAGTCAAGGATGCTAAACGCGTAGCAGAAGCAGATGAAGAAGAAAGGAGACGGAATCATCAGGAAGGCGCATGGGAAGGAAATACCTCCATGACTCTTTCTGATGAGGAAGACATAGAGCTTGTTGTCAAAGAAGATGAAAATTTCATGGTTGATACTGAGCAGAGGAATGAAGGCCACAATGAAGATGATAGTCTTTAGCCTATGATTTTTGTGGATGATGGTCATGTGGAACTTAACCATGCCCTCCCACATTAACCTGACGAGGGGGATGTAGAATCGAAAATGCGGGAGGATGAAAATGATGGAGTGGAGGTGACCGCGCATCACGATGCAGTATAGTGGTAAATGTCTTATTTATAGAATGATGAGATTTTATTGATTAAAATTCCTCAATTCGTAATCGTAACATTACACAAGTATACGTAGTCGAGAGTGCAGTAAGTGATAAGTATTTATTTATATCGATCCCAAAGAGATTGGGGTGAAATTAAATCATGACTTAAAGGTTAAAAGAAAAGAAAATGTTTTTGTTTTGAAAAGGGTTTGAATCTAAATATGGATGAAAACATAAATGCATGCATGAATAATAAACGTGAATGCAGATGCGAATAGCTGATACCATTGACATAGATAGACATGCGATGCATGGTAAACTGAGTTTGCGCTTCCCTACAAACAAGTGCTTCCGCATCCGTTTATGCGAATCCCGACTTCCGCCGCAGATTCACATGGAATAATCTCTGGGCTTCGCACGCACTAGCGGAACCGCATTGGTTCCCTCTAATTGAATAATAGACATTATTCCATACTAACGTAACCTGTTGGGTCCTCCGCCAGTTTCATCTTCCGAATCCACTGGAGGCAAACATGCATGGGTAGCGATCCAACGCATACTAAAGATTTAAACAACATTATAAACTATTTTACCTGCATGACCAACTATGTAAATGTGAACAATTAAACTTCCTAAGCTATATGCCCATTCTCTAATGGGAAAGAATTCATACAATAAATTAATAGTAATAAGTTAAGTTGTCGTGAGAGAAATTTCTATGCTCACCTTCCACTTCAAGCTCCCTTTCAGAAGGCTTGACTGCAATCTTCCGGTACATTGCCCGTAGTTTGCCAATTTGCACGAGGTTTCCGCATACAATTAGTGAACTGGTTATTCCTAACCTCATTCTAAGAATCATTTAAGTCTAAACGATTGTCTAAGGATAATAGTAAAGTATCCCCTGGAATCCCTTCTTCCGAAGTAGAGACAAAGCACACATGAGTGGATAGTCAATCGACTCATGAGACATAAAACCAATTACTATCAAATTCCTTTTCTCCTTAACCTAGTTATTATCAATTAATCATACAGACAAATTCCAAGGTTGCTTCTGTAAATATAATAAACTCATAATTAAAATTGCAGGTGATCAAGCCTGAACGAAAATACGACTTTATTAATATTGCAGAAACTTATACTACTCGTAAAATAGAAATAAACATGGTTCAGAAAATTAAATACATAAGTAAAATATGCAACTACATTAACTAGGGAGTACATGAATTGACACCATCATTGTTGATGATGTTTCCTTCATAACACCTCCTAGGTACTTAGTTCTTCAGATTTCTAGATGAACAAGGACAACCAAGGCCTCCAAGGAGAGCCTCGACGTCTGAGGGTTCACCAACGGTAGGTTTCTTCCGAATTTTAGCACTCTCTTCTTCTTCGATCATTCTGGAATTTATAAAGCTGGGATTTTGTGCTGGACACTCTCAAAATTGGCGCCCATTTGGATTGTTTCCAAATCCGCCTTTATTCTTTCCTTCCTTAGAGTTATTTTATCCTCCTCGATCTTTTCCTTATCTGCCTTGCGCCTTCATTTGGTCAAACCAAGATGCTTCTTTTCCTCATGCGAGTAACTACAAATTCAAAACATCCGCGAGTTTGTGCTTCACGCGTGCCGACACACTTATACGCGCGTAGTTCGCATTTATCATGCGACTTTTGCCTCGTTATTGTGATGCGAGAAGATTTTGTAGTTTCATGGAAATTATCACAAAATCGCATGTTATGATTCGCGCTTGCGAACATTCAGTTCTTTTTTAGGGCAGAAAGTGAGTTAATATGAGCATAAATAGTGCTAATATTTAGCGCTATCAAACCCCCAAACTTACATGTTGCTCGCCTCGAGCGACACAAAAGAAAACAAAATGAATCAGTCCTTCAACTTTTTTCATGCTATAAGTTATTGTTTAACAATCTCAGGGTTACTTGTCTACTATTAGATGGATCACAAGGCAATTTATTAGTTCATAGGATCATTCATAACCTAATATGCTTAACTTACTGAATTTTAGCATCTCCTATTTCGATTAGCAGACAGTTGCAGCTTACGAATTAATCCTATATCTAACTTTGTATTCCCATTAACTTCTTGATTCTTCTAAGGTTGCCCAAAATATAAAAAAAAGGATACCTTCCTAGATTCTCTTGAACCCTCGAGGAATTACTTTTCGCATTCCTACTCAGACTTTTCACTCATGTTTCATATCTGCAAATTAAAGAGTTTACTCTCTGGCTGATACGCGCAATTCTCAAATAGATTTAAAATAGTGGAGTGTTAAGAATCTACGGCTTATAAGCACACTTTTGCTTGTATCTCTACTTATTATATTGTGATCTTTATTTTGCAAAGTTATATATATATATATATATCGGGCAGCCCCTTGCCTATTCCCCCAAACTTGAAGCTGTCATTGTCCTCAATCACAGACAAGGCTTAGTTCCCCCAAACTTATTCGAATTTCGAACCAAATGACAATCCAGAGTCGATAAGTTTTAATTCGCAACACATTTGTCCTTCTAATCCCAAATAGTGTCCACTAAAAGACAATACTTCGCTTAAGACTAGGAACTCGTTCCAGCGCCTCTTCTTCGTGCTCTCGGGATCTCCATTGTTCAAAGTGATCGATTTTTGAGGTATGTGATCAATTCTTTCGTGTTTCATTCTTCTCTTCTTGATTCTTGGAATTCATGTAGCTTTTGGATTAATAGAGGGTTGATTTTGGGGTTATTTGGATTCTGGTTTTTGCTGCATTTCAGATCGTTCGACGAGCTGGAACCGAGTAGCCACGCTGCACAGCAGTGGCGAACACCGCCAGCAGAGCTACAGCACAGCCCGACAATGCCAGCGCCAGCGCCCGTGCTTCGGTCCAGAGCGCAGCTTCTCGGCTGCACGTCCCAGCCTCGATCCTGCTCCGTTGTCGTTCTTCGACGCCCCGTCCGCTAGCGCACCAGCAAGCCTGAGCCAGCGTTGCTTCTTAGCCTTCCCAGTCGCGAGACAGCTTCGTTCCTCGTTGTTTGGGTTTTTTTCCGCTACAGTTTAGGTGTTTTTAGGGGTTGTTCTTGGAGATTTAAATAGTTATTTAGATGCTTGTTTATTTTGCATTACTAGGTGTTTTTGGTTGAAAATTGGCAGGTTTTGGGAGGTTCTTTGTTTGTGTTGTTTTCCTTGCTCGTCGACCCAATTCAGGTAAGGATTTCCTTACCGTGGGTTCGTGGACAATCCGTTATATCTTTAATAGCTGTTTGTATATATGTCAATGAACGAATGCTTGCTAGTGGATAAGAATTATTCTTGATATTCTGATTGCCATGTCTATTGCTTATTTGTAATGATCGAGCCATGTTAAGATATCTTTGTAATAACATGTTTTATTCCTGGTAATTAACACAATAGTAGCATCATGATAGGTTCTATTAATTGTCCTTGGAACTTGTGAGTAATAAATGATGAATGTTTGTTTGTGATGAATGTATGTTGTGATGAATGTTTATCGAATGTAGGAGGATTGTATGTTATCTTAGTTAGAAATTTGCAGGAGTCATCATCCGGTCACCGTGGCAGGGACGCGAGGCAGTACTCTG
The DNA here is from genome assembly GCA_037832685.1 of Sicyos baderoa. Lineage (NCBI taxonomy): Eukaryota > Viridiplantae > Streptophyta > Magnoliopsida > Cucurbitales > Cucurbitaceae > Sicyos > Sicyos baderoa. Next base: position 9,752 of record JBBMEF010044938.1, read on the forward strand.
TCTTTGACCCGTCGCCATGGTTCAGCTAACCATGTTGGCAGCTTAGTTCGCAATCTCAGCGTGTCGGCAAGGTCCCAAGATTGCCGCCTTTGAGCAGGACTGTTCCATTTGGTGCGAGCCTACCTTGGACGTATCCTAGATGCAGGTGTATGGTGGTTAAAGGTGACATTGGTTTCGTGTGAGGTCTCGCACCCCCGATGTTCAGTGAAACCGATCCGAGTCTTTAGGGCATGCGAACCTGGATAAGGGCAGTTATCCTTTGACCAAGCTACTACCTGGTTTCAGCAGCATGTGGTATAAGTGCACGCTCATTACAGCGACGAGTGGAGAACTCCCTCGGGATCTTGAGGATAGTGTACCCACAGTTCTTCCAGCCAAGAAAAGACGAGCAAAGTAAGACTGAGAGCTCGAGTAGAGTGTTATGAATGTTATGAATTTTATGAATGTTATGAATGTTTAAGCTTGAAGGTGTAAGACTGCAAAATGGCATCCTTGCATGAAAGTAAAGATAAAGAAAGATTTAGAAAGTTTGTTGCTTGTAACTTGTATACAATTAGCTGGATGATAAATTTTAACGTATTGTACCCCGGTAGGGGATTCTTACTGAGTAAACTAGTTTTGCTCACCCTTATTATTTGTGGTTCCACAGGTAACATGGAGCAGCAATGTTGATGGCTGGAGGAGCTGAGGAGAGATCATGGAATGTCGCTTCTGTTTATCATGTTTTAAATTATTTGAACTATGAGTCTTTATGTTAAACACGTTTGAATTGTTTTCATTTCATGTAGACAGGGCACGAAGCCCTTGGGTTTTTATGAATGAACATATATCTGGATTCTCTGAATTTATCTGAATAAGAGAGTTGTTTTGTTTTTAAAATTCTATAGCCAGGGAGGCGATATAAATGTATTTGCTTGGAACAAGTATCTTGGAAACAGGGACAGGTTCCTAGTTAGTTACTTGAATGATTTTAGATTGTTTTAAGTTTTCAAGTACGAAATCTGGATGATGTTCATAACTGTTTATTCCGCTTAAAGTCATGCATGTAGTAAAGGTCTAAGTCTAGGATCGTTATTTTGGTCGGGTCTTTACAGTTGGTATCAGTGCTTAGAGTCATAGATTCTGTAGACTGACTTACTTTTGTAGGTTGTGTTTCCATGATCCTCAGCACTCCGACAGTCATCAGGTATGCTCGTTAGTTTACAGTTTTAAGAAGGGTTAAGGATTTACAATATTGTTTCATCTAGAGTATACTTGTTTAGTTGTTTGTGGCACAGAGACGAGCAGGTTCTAACTCGTTAATTGCTCTGGGTGCAGATCACCAGTATGGTAGCCACCAGAAGAGGAAGAGGGAGAGGAGGATCACGGCTAGCAAGCGAGGGTGTTCGGATAGGTTCGGACACAGCAGGGACATCGTCCCAAGGGGAGGCAGATAACAGGCCACCCGCGGCACCAGTTTCAAATTCACCTAATGATGGTGTGGATACTACTGTACCTCAAGAGGCTACTCCTGGAGTTGACTTCGCTGCATCGATGAGCTCCCTGATGGTCAGTTTGCTAAATGATCAGAGAGCTGAGGAGAGAGTTGAGACTCAAGCACAGTTAGAAGCTCAGAGGGAAGAGTTTTGTGCCCAGATGGCCGCTTAGAGAGTAGAGTCACTAGCTCAGATGGCCGCCCAGCGAGAGGAGGCACACGCTCAGTTAGTTGCCCAAAGAGAGGAGTCTCGTGCTCAGATAGATCAGTTGACCCATTCGATCTAGCAGGCAGCTCCAACCAAGGTAATAAAGGCCGCTTTTAGCCTCGACAATAGGGCGGTTCTCAGCGGACACCTCTCTATAAGACTTGTGGTAAGGCTCATTATGGGGTTTGGCGAGAAGGGTCTAGTGCTTGCTTCAAGTGTGGAAAGGAAGGGCACATGGCCTGGTTCTGTAATCAGGGGGTGGCAGTTCAGCCAGCACATCAGCAGCAAGGTCGTATGTTTGCTACGACTCGTCAAGAGGCAGATCGTACAGATGCCACTGTGGCAAGTACGCAACTTGTTTTGGACCATTATGCTTTTGTTCTGTTTGATTCCGGTTATACTCATTCCTTTATATCTGCTGCTTTTGTTGAGTATGCTTGTATGAGATTAGAGCCTTTAGGTTATGAGATGTCTGTGGCGACTCCTTCGAGAGTTAGCATGTTAGGCGCTAGTCTAAAGGTTAAGGGTGGTCGAATACGGATATTCGATGAGTTCCTGGAGGTTACACTCATAGTGTTGGCTATGAGTGGTTTTAACGTGATTCTAGGCATGGAGTGGTTAGCAGAGAACCACGCAGTAATTGATTGTCGTCAAAAAGAGGTAGTGTTCAGGCCGCCTGGTCGGCCCAGCTTTAAGTTTTGAGGAGTTCAGAGCGAAGTGTGTCCACCTTTGATTTCTGTAGTGAAAGCCCGCCGTTTGATAGATCGAAGAGCTTGGGGCTTTTTAGTTAAGTTGTCTGGGAGAGCATGGCCCCGAAGACTATTGATAAAGTGCCTGTCGTGCAAGAGTTCACCGATGTGTTTCTAAAAGAGTTGTCTGGTTTGCCGCCACAGAGAGAGGTGGATTTTACCATTGAGCTTGAGTCGGGAACTCTTCCTATCTCAAAGGCTTCGTACGGTATGAAACCAGCTGAGTTGAAAGAGTTGAAAGAGCAGTTGCAGGAGATGTTAGACCGTGGTTTCATTCGGCCGAGTGTGTCCCCGTGGGGAGCACCAGTTTTGTTCGTCAAGAAAAAGGACAGTTCGATGCATTTGTGCATCGATTATCGAGAGTTAAACAAAGTGACGATTAAGAATAAGTATCCTTTGCCGCGTATAGATGATCTGTTCGACCAGCTTCATGGAGCCTCTATATTTTCTAAGATCGATTTGAGGTCAGATTATTATCAGCTAACGATTCGGGATGTAGACATTCCTAAGACAACTTTCAGATCGAGATATGGTCACTACGAGTTTGTGGTCATGTCGTTTGGACTTACTAACGCCACAACAACATTTATGGACATGATGGACAGAGTGTTCAAGGCATTCTTGGATCGCTTTGTTATTGTGTTCATAGATGACATTTTGATTTATTCAAAATTCGAGGAGGACCATGCTTCGCATCTCAGACAGATCTTGACAGGCTTGAGAGAAATCCAGTTGTTCTGTAAGTTTTCTAAGTGTGACTTTTGGCTTAAGGAAGTAGCTTTCCTTGGACACGTTGTGTCCAAGGAGGGAGTAGCAGTGGACCCCTCAAAGATCAAGGCAGTCAGTTTGTGGGCCAAGCCGACTACAATTTCTGAGATTCGCAGCTTTCTGGGTCTGACAGGCTACTACCGTCGGTTTGTTCAGGGTTTTTTCTGCGATAGCAACATCGTTGACCAAGCTGACCAGAAAGGGGGTTGAGTTTGTTTGGGATGATAAATGCGAGAAATTTTTTGCACAGCTGAAGCTTTGTTTAACGACAGCACCCGTGTTGGCAGTTCCATAGGGAATGGGTGATTTTGTAGTATACAGTGATGCCAGCAAGTTCGGTTTGGGTTGCGTCCTGATGCAGAATGACAAAGTGATAGTGTATGCTTCGAGACAATTGAAGCCCTATGAACAAAATTACCCAACTCATGACATAGAGTTGGCAGCAGTCGTTTTTGCATCGAAAATCTGGAGGCACTATCTGTACAGAGAGAAGATTCAACTGTTTAGCTGTAACGGCCCGGGAATTCGGATCGTCGAATGAGGTTAGTGGCCGTTAATATTCTCTTGGATTCTTGGAATCTTCGA
>JBBMEF010044949.1:0-13533 GCA_037832685.1 Sicyos baderoa
TATCAAAAAAAAGTTGCTATATTTGCAATATTTTTAAAAAGTTGCTATAATTCTAATGGAGAGTAGAAAAATTGCTATACAGCGCAAATTCTCTTCTTTCAATGCATAGATATGTATTTTTATTATAATATTAATAGATAAATATAGCATATTAGAAAAAAAAAAAAAAAAAAAAAAAAAGCAATCCTAGATTGATTTGTTAACAGTAATTAATCAATTATTATTCAACTTTTTCAATCGTGATGATTTATTTAGTCGATAAATTATTTAAATTTTAAGTTATAATAATCAATAGATGGGAAACAAGTCAAACTTTTTTCACATTACGCATAACTATTTGTAGTTTTTTTTTTTTTGGATTATTAGACTCTATTTTTGTTTGAAATATTGGATTATTTAAAACAAGCTCAATGCATCAAGATCTATTTTTTATTTTATACATAAACATAATTTAGACAATGAAATGCATTTCTACAAGATAACAAAAAATAAAACAATAATTAACATATGATAATAATAATATTATTGTGATCCCCTACAATTTTAACTTCACTTTTCATTTGGTCATATATTTAAATATTTAGCTTCTTTTTAGTTCTCGAGGATCCAAAAAGTAATATGTTAAAGCTACTATAGTTTAAATTTGATTTCAATATACTCTATTAGATTTGAAATTGACTTATAAATTATAATGGAGGCTAAACGAGCTTGGCCTAATGAAATAATGGCGTGTAATACATATTATTCTAACTAAATTTTGATGATATATGTATATTAAATGTGTAGTTTTAATATAAATCGAGGGAGGAAGACCAGCAAAATTGAAATTAATTAATATCAAACAAGATAATCAATTGCGCCACCGACTCATATATATTAAATGTGTTTAGTTCAAAAGTTTGGGTATCAATTAGAAATTAATTTCAAACTTTAGAGACCAATTACATATCAAAATAAAACATCAGAAGGGACGGTAACTTGATGATTTTATTATTTGGTGGTAATTTAGTTCAACGTCATAATCATAGGTTTGATCCCAAAAATTGACTCTCATTTATTTGATAGTTATACACTCTTTTTGTAGAATTTATGATCTCCCTCCTCCAACTTGTACTAAAAAAACATATTAAAATCAAATTTCGAATTAAAAAAAAAAAAATCATTTTTGAAATCTCAAAATAAGAAACTAAATGCAAACCTAAAATAAAGGTTAGTTTCGAAAATTAAAAATTACACCAACTAAAGTGAAAGAATTAGGAGTTTAGTGGTTTCATAGTTTGGTGATTATTAAATTCAACATTATAGTCACAAAATCTATCCTAAAATTTGGTATTTTTAGTGATGGGTTCGATTTAAAAAAATCAGTATTAGACTCTTATATTATTTGAGAGTAATAATGTCTTTTATGTACGATTTGTTAGTATTCTCCCCTAATTTATACTAAAAAAAAGTTTATGTTATAATTTAACTTTCCCCCAAACACACTTTTAGATTGAGCCATAATTTAACAATACAAATTCCTTGCATTTTTTTTCTTTAAAAAAAAGAATGAAAGCCTTATTTAATAATGAAGTCATGTTCGGTCGGTAACAATCACAAGCATTCTTTATAGATTCGATGACGGTTGTTCTTTTGTTGCTTTGTAGAGTTAAAGGAATTATAAGAGAGAAACAATTAAATCTTTTAGATAGAAAAAAAAAAAAAAAAAAAAAAGGACCATTCTTGAAAGTTGACTGTGGGAAGTAAATTTTTTAAGATGAATTCCATTCCCCGACATGTTTTGTGCTTTTCTTGTCCTTTTCTTTTTGTATCTCTTCTTCAACTTTCCTTGTGTTATCATAGACAATAAATGTGAACAATAATCCATGGACCATGGTGTAAGAATTATTTTTAAACTAAGAATTTGCAACAATTTTGAAAATATGTTGATTTATCATGAAAACATTCCCATATAGCATACCATAGTTTACTTTGCTATATTATATAGGAGTGTTCCAAAATTCACGACAATTCGAATAATTCGATCAATCCAACTTAATTTGACAGATTGAGTTGAATTATCAACTTATTTGAATTGAGTCATGTTCAAATAAGAGAATTTTTCAGGGAATGAAATATTTCTTGAATTGACTTAAAATTATACCTAGCCAATCCAAAATTATTATTAATTTTACCTATAATATAATTATATATGCATACATTTATTTAATTATTTCCTCTAACCTTTTACACTCCAAATTCTTTAGAATATTTTTGAAGTCTTTAAAATATATACATCATCGTATATTAAAGTTGAATTGTTAGTTAAAATTATTATGTTGAGTTCAATACAAATGGAAAAAAAAAATATAATTCAAACTAAAAAAAATGAAAGCAATAATTGTATGATCTAATCGACTCGAAAATATATGAGTTAGGTTGGATTGTCCAATTAACTATAGTTGAATAGTTGGATAGATTTGTGGTCGCAAAATTCTTTTAACCCAATCCAATTCAACTCATATATACGAGTAATATAGTATAATATTTAAGAGGTTACAACTTCAAACTACACCTCAATTATTGTTGAATAAAAAGTAGTATACATATTGTTTCATAAAATAATAGTGTCGACCCAATTTGGTCGTGTCCATTCCTATACACATATCATTATTAGGTTATTTTTCTTGATTGCTTGAAGGTAGGTAAGAGCTTGTTGATGAGATGGGTTTTGATTTGTAGCATTAGCCTTTTTTTAAGGGAGAAATGGGGTGAGAGGACAAAAATAAAGGCTAATCTCTTAAATTAATTAATAGCTTGTTATTTTTTGAAAATATTACCTTTTCTTATGTTGAAAGTTGAAAACTTTTGAAAGGAGAGCTTCCCAAATTAGACCTATTTTGGTTTCTTCAATGTAGGTATCATTCAGCCCCATCTCTTTTTACACACACCCATATGATTGAGTTGAGATAATGAAACCTTTGGGAATTTAGGACCCTACAAAAATGTTTAATTTCAAATTTTAATGATATATGGGAGCAAAAAGTTAAAAAAGTAACTTAGTTAAATTCCTATTTATAAAATTGAATTGGAAATTTTATTTTATTTTAACTTTTTGATTAAAAGTATATGTTTAAGAATTTATATAAAAAAAAAGTGGAGACCTTGTAACAATATATAAGAGATATGAGTTACTCTTTTCATTATCAATTAGTTTTGAGGGGGAATTTCATGTTATCTAATATGATATCAGAATCCATAATTCAAACGGGTATTCGATTCAATAAAAATAAAAATTAAGATCCGATTCAAAAGGTGAGCCCAAAAGAGGAACAGTCTTAAAGGAGATTTAAATCTCTTATATAATTTTTTTATTGCCAATTAATTTTAAGGTAAAATCTCATATTACCTGATTCTCAACAAAAAAAAAAAAAAAAAAAAAAAAACTCATATTACCTAATACTATATATCTTATTTGGTTGAGTGTTAAATTTTAGTGGGCTAAAAGAGTTAACATAGAAACTAATTTTGAAATTATTAATTGTAGTGGTTTGTAAAAGTAAAATGATTACTCTTTAAGAAAAACACATAGAGATCAAGGGACTATTAAATATGGATTTTCAAATACACATCATTAGAAAGTAAGCCCAAAAAGTATGCCTTTGTAAGTGAGTAGGAAAATGCAAGCACAAGATTGAATCATTTGGAATTGTGCTGTGAGCCTGTGACATACATATAAACAACAAATAATGAAATAAAAAAAGAAAAAAAAAAAAAAGAGAAGAAGAAGAAGAATGAAGTAGAAGAACTCACAAATTACATAAAAAATCTCTTCCAAATTCATATCATTCTTTTTATTTTTCCAATGGGATAGATAATATGCCAAATGAATTTAATTAAAATTAGTACACCAAATATAAAATGGTTCGAATTTATATACTTTCAAACTAAAGTCATGTTTTGTTTATGGTGCCTGAAATGCACCATTTTTTTGTAGATATTAGATGTACGACAATGTCTTTTAATCGTAAAAAAGTTTTACCTTGAAAAAGTATTTGAAAAATTCACATATTCTCTTATAATATTGTCTTCATCGACAATCTAATTTCTAATTATGAGAATTACAACTTATTAATCCATCATAAATTAGTAGACCGCTTGAAATATTACATTTCATGATTTTTCTTCTTCATTACCATATTGATTTACTCGTACTTAAATTCATGTTTCAACTTTCACCTATTTGACTCACTTGAAAGTTCTTAACCCATCAACATAATTTTTATTAACACTTTTGCATAATTGTCAACCATGTTCGTGTACACAATATCTTGAACCCTTGATATCACATCATGCACCATGAAAAAACGAACATACCATAAAAATATGATTTTTTTATATATTTTTTTAAAGATTTTAACTATTTCGTCTGACAAAAGAGATTATATCACGATCCTAAACTAGAGCCTTTAGGCAAGCTTTGGTTTGTAATTAGGATTCATTTTCATATGATCAAACTGTCTAATAACCTTTCTTTTGAGAATCTATTTTTTTTTTTGTTTTTAAAAGTTGGTTGGCCTTTCCATACTTTCTTAAGGAAAGATGTATTCAAGATAGAAATGATGAAACAAATTGTAGGAAATTTGAGAGAATATAGGCTTAAATTTGAAAAACCAAAAACAAGAAACTAAGGCCCAGTTTGATAACCATTTCGTTTTTAGTTTTCTGTTTTTGTTTTTAATATTTTAAAAACAGCTTCGTTTGATAAACAATTTTAGATTTTGTTTTTAAAATTCTAAAAACATTTTAAAAATATTAAAAGAATTATAAAAACTAAAAAAAAGTAGCTTTTAAAAACAAAGTTTTGTTTTTGTTTTTAAAAAAGTATCAAAGAATCAAGAATAAATAGTAAAAAACTAAAAAAAAACCAAGTGAAATGTGAAATCTGAAAACAAAAAACAGTTATCAAACATGTTTTTTGGTTTTTAGTTTTTAAAAACAAAAAACTAAAATGAGTTATCAAATATATACTATTTTTATTTTTCAAAACAAAAAACCAAAAACTAAAAATAAAAAATTAGAAACAAAAAACAAAAAACGAAATGGTTATCAAACGAGCCCTAAATGGTTATTAAACGGGATGTTAGTCTACTCTTCAAACCTTTGTGTAATCCCAAATTGTATTAGTATATCTTTGACTTGAATTATAATATGCTGGACATTTTTGCTTCTATTTTAACAAATCTACAAATACTAAACAGCCAACATTACTCACAATATTTAGTTGTTGCTTGTTTCAAGAATTTCTTTTTGATGGGGAAAATTTAAACAATGTTGCAACCACATACTCAGAAATTTAAAGAACTACAAACTTATAATTTTGATATCACTTGTTCGAAGAAAAAAAAGCTCCACAGTCACTCAAGAATAATTAAGTAGAATTAATTATTGAAAAATTAAACGAAAACAACAAAAATATAAAATACAAGAATATACATAGAAAAACTCTAAAATTGAAAGAAAAAAATCATGAATAAAATAAAAATTCAGCTATATAAAAATTTGTTACAATCGCACATAATTCTCTTAATTCACAATCCCAATCAGATAGAAACTTTTCAAAAATTTATATCACTCACCCTCTCTACTTTACTCTCCCACAAAAAGTATTCAAAAAGAATTTAATTAGAGTTAGTGCTAGTTGAGTTAGTGGTAGTTTAACCACTTTTTTGCCTGTTTAACTTTGACAACTTTAATTTGGAGTTTTGTATATAGTCATTAATATTATATTATAAATAGTCATTAATACAATATTATAAGAAAATATTATTAATATAAATAATTACATTTGTTAATTTTCTTTTAAAAATGGATCATATTTGTAATTATATTATATATTCGACAAGTTTTCCAATATTTCAACCATTTTGTGCTAGTTTAACTATAACAACTTTTAGTTTTCAAAATAATAAAATAAAAATAAAAATAAAAACTATAATACTTTTATTTGGCCGAATAGAGGTTTAATAGTAACATGAATTTTCATAATAGGGGATAAATAAGCACTTAAATTAAAGAGAATTTGTACTGTATAGCAATTTTAGGACCATCTATTAGAATTATATAATACATTTTTATCAAAAATTGGTTTATAGTAAATTTGGATTGATTGAATTCAATCAATAATTAGTGATTGAACTCAACCAGTTTGTTAAGTGATTGAGCTCATCAATCACTACTCAATCAATAATCAGTGATTGAACTTAATTACTACTCAATCATTTGGAATTTTGCTATAAATTAATTTTTGATAAAAATGTGTTATAATATAACTTTTTACCTCATTTTTGTTATGCATAAAAAAAAAACCCTTAATTAAAAGGTTAAGAGATGTATAGTTTAAACTTAAAAATCCTTTTAATTCCTTCCCTTTGTTATAATTTTATCTATAAAAAAAAAAATGTTTTTTTTTTCTCACTCCCCATTAAAGTTGTCTTATCTATGCATTAAATCATTGAAGTAAAGATGAAATAAGTAAATTTAGAAACAAAATATTGAGATAGAACAAATGTTGTATAAATAAATCATTGGAATGAAAAGAAAAGAATAAATATTTATTGTGTGTTATGGGTATTATATGTTTAAATTATTAAGCAAAAGGACAGACAGATTCTGTTGATTGTGTGTTCGTGTCTTCTACGTTAAATTGCAAACAGAAAGAGACAAAAGCTAAAAATAGAGTAGAAAAGTGAGATTGGTCTTCTGATTTATTTACACACCTCAGTTTCCAACAACAAAATCTCAATTATTTTGTTTCCATTTGATCCATTCATTTCATCTATCTCAAAAAGAAAACAAAATGAACATCATTTTCTTCTTCTCTCTCATTACTTCTCAAAACCACATTCAAACTCAAACCCTTTTCAAGAGGCCCTTGTTTGCCCTAGAAAAAGGGGAAAAAAATGAAGAGAAGAAAACAAAGTTTGGAAGTATCAATATTTTTTTTTCTTCCATGACTATTCGGGCCAGCTTTTCGCACACATCCACTAAATATCACGAGATATACCATCTGATCCTACAATATTTGGATGCCAAAAAAATTCGTAGGAAATTAACTCCTAGGTAGGTGGTTATTTTTTTTTTTTTTTTTTTTTATAACCGTGACTATACGGGCCAGCTTGCACGCACCTTGACTAATGTCATGGGGCATACCGTCTGACCTTACAACAATTGGATGCCAGGGAAACTCGTAGGAAATTGATTCCTAGATAGGTGGTTACTATGAGATTTGGACTCATCACATTATGTACCTCAATGTTCATTTTAACAAATTGAGCCATCCCATGATGATTTCTAGGTAAGTGGTTATTATATATGGATTGAACCGATCATTTTATGCACCCCAAAGTCCTTATTGATTAATTGAGCCACTCATTGTGGTTGAAGTATCAATAAATTTTAGATTTATTTTGGGAAAGATTCAAATTTATGATCTTTTAATTATAGACATTTACTTTGCTCGTTTAGCTATTATTCTTATTTAATTGAAGTTTTTATACTTTTAAAATGTGTCATGTTGATTCTTAACTCTGTATAGCATATTTTAATTTTAAAAAATGTGTTTGATAAATTAATGAATTCCTTAAAAAAAAAGTGAAATAAATTAGAGATCTAATAAACACAAAAGTGAAAGTTAGTGGATTTTTTTATTAGTACAAGGGAATTCTTAATCCCAAACCAACAATTTTGTTTTTTTTTGACCAAAATAATCGTTGTTTCTAGATCACATATTTGTTGGTTTCAAAAAGGAAAAAACAAATCACAAATTTGTTTGTTTGTCTTTTTTTTTTTTTTGAAGAATCTTTTACTTTTCTTAAGAACACACTTGAATTATAAAATGAAAACAAGTTTGTTATTTTCAGTTCTACTTGGTTACTAATTTATTTTTAGTTTTTTTTTTTTTTTTTTTATTGAAAACTTAGCTTACACTGCTACCTCCACATATAGTAATTTTAACTTTATCACTATTCTAATTTTTTTTTCTTCCTCTTTGACAATAGTACAATAGAAATTTAAGAGACTCAAATTATAGATATATTAATTTTTGAAAGATTCAAGATATGGATAGAACTATGATTACTATAGCTTTATCACCCAACTTTTTAAAAATCAAGCTAAATTTTGAAACTAAAAATAATTATTTTTAAAAACTTTGTTTTAACTTATAATTTTTTGTTTTTGAAAAACTGGCTTTTATTTGTTTGAAGAATCAATCAACCACATTAGGGCAATAATACTAAGGGCATGTTTGTCCCATGGACAAATGGTAGAGTTGGTTTGTCTTAACTTCTATTCCATGTTTACCCCATGGACTTCCATAAGTCCATCCAACTCCTACCCAACTCCACGCGTGGGCCCCACTTTTTTATTTAAATATTAAAATATTAAAAAATTACTCAATATTTATTTTTTTTATTTAAATAAAAACTTCAACAATTCACTTTTCATCGCATCAAACATAACTTTATTATTAAAAAACTATTAAATATCCATTTTTTTATTTAAATAAAAATTTCAATCATTCTCTTTCCATCACATCAAACATAACTTTATCTTTTCTTTTCTTCCTCCCAAACATAAACTTATTTCACTTATCTTCTCTTCTCTTCCCATCCCAACTCAAGCCAACCCAATTCATCCTCTCAAAGCCAAAGATGCCTTAAATTAGCTAATATGAAATTCTAGAATATATTTTATTGAGAATGTAAACAAACTCATGGGGAGTGTTTGAAGGGAGTGATTTGGAGAGGAAGAAAAGTGGGTTCAACAATTTGAAGAGATTTGGATTAGAAGATAAAATCTTGATATAAAAAAGTTAGAAATGGTTGCAGCTCAAATCTCTCAAACTTGGGGGTCATGACCATACAAAAATTGGGAAGGTAGAAATATTAAAAGAATGTTTACATAAGAGGGCAATTATTTATTACAAATTTACAATATTTTGAGATGATAATATTTGAGGCAACTAAAAAGGTGACAGAAGAAGGGTCTTCTGACAATGGTAGCAAAAAGCTATGAAACTTTGTGAGTGAGTGTGGTCATGATCTCATAGAAACTCAAAAAGGCTTCTTTAACCTAAGTTTTTTGTTTTTTTTTTTTTAAATTTTGGAAAAGCAAAAGCAAGATGGGGTTCTTGTTTAAGCAAATGGGCAGTGTATCTTTCAGAAGTTGTGTAAGCAAAGTGACAGGCTTTTACCATTCTATAATGTATCAATATCTCTGTGTACAGTTCGTACCATATGCACTAACATTATTATTATTATTATTTATTTTTTTTCAAATTACAATGCCATTAATTACTACTCTTCCACACCATGGCATGGCCTACTCCTCGATGTCATAAAACTCTCTGTCTCATTAGTTATGAAACTCTCCTCACTTTTATGTGGGTTGGTCAACTATATATATGTGAGTGTTTAGTTTGTTGTTTTAATAATGATAATTTTGAGTTGTTAGGGTTTAAAGAGAACCTATCAATGTGAGCGATTTCATAACCGTGTTGCGAATTTGTTAGCTCATTCTCCTGTTGCTTTTAGCTTCTTTTCTTCCTGGTTGGATGCTTATTCGTTATTTTGGAGGGATGTTCTTCCCCCTCATGTTACCTCAGCTATCGATGTGGAGTGTATGGTTTCTGATAGTTTGATCTAGTATATGTTGATCATTTCAAAAAAAGAAAAAGAAAAAAGAGAACCTATCAATGCAGTGCTTAATTTCCCTTATTATTGAAGACCCCAAAATGATGAATATTTTATAAGTGTTTGTAAGATCATCCAATATATATGTTATATCCCCCTTCAAACATATAAGACCTCACGAAGTTATGAGTTTGTGTTAAGAAAGTGGAGATGATCAATAGTACGTGATTTAGGGGGTGTTTGGGCCACAAAAAAAATAAGGATAGAATGAAAATTGGATGATTCCTCTATTTGGGTTACCGAAAATCATTCCCCTCCGAATCACGTTTTTCAAAAATCATTTTTTTCCTTCTTTTGTTGACTACTTTTTATTGTTTCTCCAACAATTTTTCATACATATCACATCACTATTTTCACTTTCATCATATTCATTATTTTATTTTTCTACTAATTATTACCTTTATTTCAAATACAAATAATCATTTTCTCCATAATCATTACTTTCACTCTAAACACAAATAATCATTTCCTCTATAACCATTTTCCTCTATATTCTCATTCTCATTCTCATTCCCTTTTAATCATTAATGAAAAAATGTAACAGATTTATTTTTAGTTGAAGGTATTTTTGAAACTCAAAAAGTATTTTCTAATAAAATTTTAAAATTTTTCATCTAAACTTAACGATAATAAATATTTTTGAAAATTTATTTTTAAACTTGAAGGATAATTTTGAAAGTTTTCATAAGTTCAAATGTACTTTTAACATAAAAACCATAATTTAAGAGTACTTTTCTATAATTTAAGGATCTATTAAATATAACTTGACATTTTTAATATTACAAGAGAAGATGTTCAGATAGTATAAGATCAGTATTACTAATCACGAAATCATAGTATAAACAAAAAATGTCTCATTCTAATCAAGCATATTATAGACCAAAACATCAAAAGTTCAATTCCTTTCCCAAAATTATATTAAATAAGAAAAATAAAATTATATTCTAAGCCCCGATAACTATTTTACTTTTTATTTTTAGATTTTAAAATTTAAATTTATTTTTATTCAAATTTTTTAAGATATACTTCATCTTTCCTATAATATTTTAATCTTTCTTTAAAAAAACTATGAAGGTTAATCAAAATTTAAAAATTTAAACAATATTTTTAAATTTTTTTGTATTATTTTGATTTGGTTTTTAAAAATATACGTAAAAAATAGATATATAGGTAAGAAAAAACAATATATTCATCTCTCAAATTTTTACCTTGCAACAAGATGTTCGAGGATGTGTAGTTGAGCCAACTAAAATGACAAATTACTATCTAGACTTGGATTTCTCAGTTACAAAAAAAATCCAACTATTATTATTATTATTATTTTTTTTTTTTTGGTCTAAGGGTGAAATTCCATAAAACTCAACTATTGAAATTTCTAGACAAGAATTTGTTGGTTTTTATTTTGGAGGGGCAAGTTTCTCATTTTCAATTGAATGACATTTCACTTTACTAAATTAAAAGCATTGTCACAAAAATGTAGTCAATTATTAGATTGGGCACCTACCTTCCTACCTCTTTCACCATCCAAAATATTCTCCTCCCACTTTTAACTCCCAAAAGCTTTCAATTTTATTCCATTTCATTCTGTTCTTTTTTTTAAAAATTGAATCCTCATTATTATTATTATTATTATCAATACCCCCTTTAGTTCATCAATTAGAATGGCACTTAACTTTTTTCAATTTTATTACACTTTTGTAGTTTATTCAAGTAATTCAACATGGCCTACAAAATAATTCCATACCCAAGTCATGTTTTTTTGAAAGCACCAATGGGAGGAGAGACAATGTAACCTAGTGTTAGAAAAACATTATAATATATAATTATAGTTTTTTAAAAGTTTCTTTTCAAAACACTATTTTAGAATAAATTTGAGTGAGCTCATTCCCCAAAATTGCATAGAGGATTTGTTTGTCGATTTTAAATACGATTTATATTGAACATTTACTAATTATATCTAAAAGAACTATAACCAAAACAAGCTATTACAACTATCTAAAAATAATTTATAATTTCTAACTATTCAAAATAATGAATTATTTTTAACTACTTATTTTTAATTATTCATTTCTAACTACTCAAAATAAGTCTTCATTTTTAACCACTAATTTTTAATCATTCATTTATAACTAGTCAAAATAAATCATTTTTAACTACTCAAAATAAATCTTCATTTCACACCCAACATTCGAATAAATTTTCATTTTTAACTTCTCTACAAAAAAAAAAAAAAAATCACATCCAAATAGTTTTCGCTGTAACTCCTTTATAAAAATCTACATCCAAATTATGAACTACTACAAAAGTCCAAATTTTCTAACTACTCAAAATAACTCTTCAAACTAACTTCTCCCCTAAACCCAGTCCAAAAACCTCCCATGCATCTTTTCAATTTATTCCATCTCAAGTTTTCAAAAATAATTTTGAAGCTAAACCTACATTAAACTACATTTACCTATATCAATTTTTTAACCAAAATTTTACTATCATAGGATTCGACAATAACATGATATATAGCTACAATCAAACGTTAACTTAACAATTGATAAATAAAAAAAGAACAAAAACTTCATCACCTAAATAAGGTCGGCAAAATGAGGATCGTTAAGATTAAATATAGTGATACATATGTGAGATAAAATGCCATATTTATTTTATCAAAATTTAAGGTCTTTTTTTAGCAATCATTTTGAAAAGAAATTCCAATGAAATGATTTGTGGGTCTCAAGAATGAGATGGGTGTGTTTATATGTCTTGAAAGCCAAGCCACATGTGAAGAAAAAAAACATATTGATGTGAAATGTTGTTCTTTTTATATCTTTACAATTTGTACAATTTTAGTATTTAAAATTATAATATAGTTATAAAATGATTATTTTAGTTTGATAATAAATTTAACTTATGAGAAATTTTTTTGTAAAAAATATGGGAAAATTATTTTCTTAGTTTTTAAGGTTAAGATATAGTTTCGATTTGGTTCAAAAATTTTAAAATTGAACATTCTTACTCTTACCTTTTAATAATGTTCATTTTTAACTTTTTTTCTATACTTATTTTTTAAAAAAAAATTAAATTTATATGAAAATTAAAATAATTACTTCATCACTGTATTAAAATTTAAAATAAATTGAATCATTAGTTTAATCGATATTATTTTATATTATTATTAATGATTGTGTTATCTCAAAAATTAAAAGTGAGCATTAATAAAAATATTTAATTTTAAAACATAAAATACAATATAAAACTACATTAAAAAGATAGGTTGACCAAAGAAAATTAAAATATATATATAAAACTAAAATTCCCCCTTATTAAAAACTTTAAAAAGTAATCAAAATATATTTTGGGTGTTTGTTTATTGTATATTTAGGAAGGATTTAGATGGAAGATTTACTAACTCCTATTTGAAAAATTAGATCCAAACAAGTTTTGTGTAACTATTCAAAATAACATTTTATTTTATTATTCAAAACAACTCATCTTTTCTAACCACTAATTTTTAATTATTTATTTATAATTTTCGAAAATATCTATTCATTTCTAATTACTCATTTTTAATTAATTATTTTCCATAATTTTTAATACTTTTTTTTATAATTACTTATTTTAAAGGGAATTTTGCATAGATATCATAAATGGGATAAATAATTGCATAGATAGCAAAAATATGAAAATAATTAAGTAGATAGCAAATGCTGTTTGGAAAGACCAAAATGTCCTTTTAATTGGGCTTTCAGCCCATTTGATTGACTCAATCAATGACCACTGATTGACTCAATCAATGACCACTGATTGA
>JBBMEF010044960.1:0-13533 GCA_037832685.1 Sicyos baderoa
CAAACCAATTAATGCAGAGAGGGAGGGAAAGAAGAAATAGAAAAAGGAAATTAGGTGGAGGGAGGCGGCAATTTGGATGCTCTTGATTTTTTTTTTCATAAAACCAAACCATCATTTTTATTTAGTTCGGTTCAGTTTGGTTTTTGAAGATCTCTAAATCTAATGGTCCACGTAGTTTTTTTTTTTTTTTTTTTGATATCCATGATTGTCCGAGCCAGCTTGCACGCACTTCGATTAATGTACATCATTTAGATGCCAAAAAAACTCATAGAAAATCAATTATTAGGTAGGTGACCACTATGAGATTTGAACTCATACCTCAATTTCATTTTTATTAGACCGATATCCGTTTAAGTTTTATGAACTCTAATACCATATATATCACCAATTATCCTGAATAATAGTTGAGATCCGTACAAAAATCATGAAGTAGAAATTGTATGGGTATATATTATATAAAACATTAAATATTATCAACAGTTATAACATCATTTATGATAATAATTAATAATAATAACTTTTGAAGATGGTCATATATTATTATTATTAGTTTGTAAATTATATATACGACATCGTAGTAATCGAGAAATTAATTAATCATATGGTGTTATATTTAATACTTTTGGGCAAGTGATTATCCATAAGCAGCATCTTAGCCATTGACTTACGTAAAATAACATAAAATGGGTCAACACAAGCAATTAAGCAACACATATCGACATCAATAATTAATCATCCAACTAGTTAAACTCAAAATTAGTTAAAACACAATCCTTTGCACAAACACCCTCATGTTTTATTAATCCCAACAGCCAAACACGGCAACAAAACGAACAAAGTTGAAACTTAATTTTAAGAAAAACAAACACACGACCAACACCAAGGACTAGGAATCAATTTACATAATGTCAACGTCCCTAACCGGGTTGACCCTTCTACAGTTCAATCTAACTTCTGATCTGATCCCAGCCGGAGGCTTGAGATTGCCCATTTTGATCATGGATTTCACAAATTGTGCAAAGAAAGCCCGCTCGTTGCCGGCGAACGCCTTGACAATGGCGGTCGTGTCGGCCCGGGGAGTGGAGAAGAGCTCTTGATCACTTTGGAGAAGCCCCTTCAAGCCTACAAGGTTGTTGTAGTAGGCTTTGTCGAATTTGGTTGGTGTGGTCGGGTCGAAGTTCACTCGGGTTTGTGGGGTTGTGCAGAGTCTTCGGAGCTGCTCTCGGTAAGTCGGGTCTAGCGTTGGGTCGGGCCTTCCGGTGTTGTTGAAGTTGTCGAACCGTCCGGTGAAGAAAAAGCATCTGGCTCGCCCGAACGTGTGTGCTCCGGATAGAGCTACAAGATCCGTGGAGTCAAGCTTGAAAACTGCAAATTTGGCTTTAAGACCAACCAGAGTTTCTGAGGGACCAGGAAGATTTGAGGTTCCGGTTCTATTGGCTATCGTGCTATCTTTTCTTCCAAGTGGAGCCATCCAAAAAGGCCCTCCTGACTGCAATTTTTACCATACCATTCATTAATGACCATTCTCGATATATAATGTGAGTTGGGTTAGGTTGAATTAAGTAATTTTTTTGAATAAATAAACTTTTAGATTGATAAATTCGACAATTTGTCTAATCCTATGTGTTTGCCATTTTTTTTTATTTTTTGAGTACATGTGTTTGCCATCTCAATCCAACAAAATTCATACATTTTCAGGTTAGATGGTTGTTTTTAGTTCAAATTCAAATATACATGTTTATTATTTATTTTCAATTTTTATATAAGTTAACCTAATAACTTTTATTAACAATTTAATTTTAATTTATATTAGGAAAGATATATTCAAAAGACAATTTTTTTAAAAAAATCTATAAAAATAAAAAGTCTAAAACAATAAATAAAGGAAATAAATATAATACACAATTATGTTATACATAAAAAAATATTTTGTAAATTGATAATAAGTTCAAATTAGCTTGAGCCAACTCAATCTGCATGTAGTGAGTTAGTGATAAAAAAGAGATTTATTAAATTGGGGTGATAAATTCAATTCATAATTATTATTCAGGGTTTCACATATATAAAAAACAATATTTGACCAATTCTAAATAAGTTAATAATTTTTCTTGTTGTTGGGTTTTTTGAACAGCGATGACAATAAATTAAAAAAATATATGATTACCAAGAAAACGGATATTTGAGAAGAAATGGTTAAAATGTCAGCGCAGGAAACCAGGCGTGGGCATGAGCTTTCAACTGCTGCTTTGATGTTGTCCACAATGTCCAGCCCTTGGATGCCATTATTTGGAGGTCCATTTAGCTCACTATCAATCACGCCGGGTACATCCTCCAATAGCACCGACCCGTCACACCCCTATTCACAATCAAATAATTAATCATATTATATATCCAACAACCAAGATGAACAAAATGACAAACACAAACGTAAGATGATCATAAAAAAAACATTTACATTGACAAAGCAGTCGTGGAAATGGAGGCGGATGAGCTTGGCAGCGGCGCGGTCGTCGGTTTGTAGAGCTTGCGTAACAACATTGGCAACGATGTGAGGGAGCTGAGGGCATGTGGTGGCATAGTAGAAAGGGCTGAGCAGAGCTTGAGAGGTTGCTAGCATCAAAGTAGCCACAAAGGCAAAGGCTAAGAGTTTAGAGGAAGCCATGGTTTGAAAACTAATTAAGGCTTTGCTTTTGTGAAGAAATGTTGGAGAGGAGAGCTTCTTTTTATACACAAATTAAACACACCAGGCTAGTTTATTGCATCTATGTAATTTCTCAATATTTCTCAAAAAAAAAAAAAAAAAAAAAAAAAAAAAAATTCTCCGCCAAGTTGCGATTATGTAAGATAGCTCCAATTAAGTATTTTGGTATACTAGTGATTAAATTATTTCTCAATTAATGCTTCACGCTTCTTACCTCAATTTCCACTAGTTTATTGCATCCCCATGCCCACCAAAGTAGACCATAAAAATGTATATTTTTGGGTTCCTATATCGAAAAGATAGAAGAGTACTTAGAAAATATAATAATTATTACTCTCTTTCGATTAATTATAAGTTTTGAGATCAAATTTTATCTTCAGTGAATATAAATCACGTTACATATTTAATGACAAAATTTATTCAACTTTTAAAATTTTGTCTACATCTCTTTCAAATAATATTTATTAATATTCACAAACCTTATACAAATATAGTATTATAATTTGGTCAACAAAAGACCGTAGATCAATTGACATAGATATATTCACAATTAAAATGTTATGAATTTGAATAATTCATTTACATTAGGTTGTTGAATTAAAAAAATGTATATTATTATAATTATGTCTAGGAGGTCTATAATTTTGATAAATATTTTTATGAAATGAGATATTTCATCCAAAATAAGAAAATAAAAGTCTATCCTACATATTTTAAAGTTTGGTATTTATCAGACATCAATTGTTTTTTAAATACAGTTCGTAATTTTTAAGTAAAAGAGCCTTATACATTTAATACAATTCGTAATTTTTAAGTAAAGGAGCCCTTATACATGAGAGAGAAATGCATGATGATAATATATTTGATGCGACAAAATATAATGTTTTTCTTATTTTAAAAGTTGGTGACGAAAGTATAATTTCATAAGTATTGCCAAAAGAAATAGATATTTGAGTGATATTATATACTACATAGGGTAATCAGTTGGTTACACGATCATATTCTAAATATTATTAAAGTTAAAATAAACTTTATATGTATTTTTTTTTTGTTAGTTGATTCTAATTTATCAAATTAACAGACCTATCAATAAAGATAATAGTTTATAACTAAGAAATTATAATTTTGAATTTTCCACCGATATTGTTAAAATCTCAAAAAATCAAATTAACATTGTAGCTTATTTTTGGGTAGTTTTTTTTTTTTTTTTTTTTTGACTATGAAATTAAAAATATCGATTCTATGAAATGTCTGAAATAAAAATAGATTAACACCAAACCAGATAATTAATCATGTCACCGACTCATTCAATATTTTTGAGTATGTTAGAGTTAATATAGTAAAACAAAAACGGTTATTTTTCTTAGTAAATCTGCCACGCAGCATCGACTCCGACCCCATGCGTCTCTGCCTCACCTCGTTTTGCGTGTCAAATGTTGTTTTGAACATATTGGGTAATTTCTAGACCTAGACCACCTGGTTGAGTTAGAATGCATATTTTAGATATCTAATTGGTGATTTATGCCTAAGTTGACTTGTTTGGAGTTTAACTGACATGTTCGAGAATCCAAGGTTAATTGTTCGGCAATCTCCAATCTAATTAGAAACGTAAAACAAAAAAATACGAAACGTAAAAGTAGAGAAGAACAGAAATCACACAAAGATTTACGTGGTTCACTAACGTTGTGTTAGCTAATCTACAGACGAAGAAGGAGAACAATATTATTGAGAGGAGACGTCGGATTTACAGATTACAGAATAATGAATCAACTTAACGGCTAGGGTTTAATTCGGGCTTATATACGCGCCCTCATCAAACTCTAATTACAGGATGCAGAAACTAATTAGTAAACGCATGCGGATGCGGACGTGCAACGCGGAAACTAATTAGTCTGGTCAGCGAGACCCCCAACTAGTAATCGCAGGGCCTTCAATGCGTTCAAGGCATAATACAACACAATATGTTTGTCTGTGATGATAGATTAAGCATACAGAGGGAATTGAGTTTATATTTTTAGTATCATGTTAGGTTATACTTTGTCATCATCTAGAGGTTAGTAGGGCTAGAGTCACTCCGCCATGTTATCTTCGTTTCGAACACACGATAAATCAGGGTAAAGACCAGGGTGGAAGCCTATCTCTGACTTGTGCTTGTCGGGTGTGCGTTACACCATGGACCTGAGTCTTGCCATGGTGAGGACCACCATTAGACGAGCACCAGATAGTGTATCTTTCTTGTTTAGGCATGCTTACAACTGGACTATTATAGTGTTTTCATGTTATTCATGCATAGAATTTGACGAAATTTAGCCTTATGAGATTGGTGGATGTAGCTCTGAAGTTGAGCTAAAGATTTGAAACCCAACTATTATGATTGCTTTATAATTGAGTTTTAGGAGACTAGGTCCTAGTTAATGGGTTGGCTGTTTAGTTAGGAGCTGAGCTCCCTATAATGATCTGTGTTGATCATGTTATTATTTGGTTAACATGTTATGTATTTTGTACACTTTTAGGGGAGTCCTTACTACTTACCCTTTTTCTCTGGAACAATGTTTTAGGTATTGGTTTGTATCAAGATGGCGGAACTAAGGGAGGATGAAGAGCTAACCATGGACTTAGATCTTTTAGGCCCCGTTTGATAATCATTTGGTTTCTTGTTTTTTGTTTTTCAAATTTAAGCCTATTTTCTTTCAAATTTTCTACAATTTGTTTCCTCCTTTCTACCATGTATATATCTTTCTTTAAGAAAGTAGGGGAAAACCAACCAACTTTTAAAAACAAAAAAAAGTAGCTTCCCAAAGTTTGTTTTTGTTTTTAAAAGTTGGTTAGTATTCTCATACTTTATTAAAGAAATATGCATAAATGATAGGAAGGATGGAGCACATTATAGTAAATTTGAGAGAGAATAGGCTTAAATTTAAAAAACCAAAAACAAGAAACCAAATGGTTATCAAATGGGGCTTAGTTCTTTTATTATTTCGCATATTTATCTTAGTTAAACTCTCTATTATTTATGTCGAATGAGTTGGTAGTGCTTTGATTGCCTTGTTTGGAGGTAATCTATTTCAACTCCATAATCACAGATTCCATCATAAAAATCGATATTTGGCTCTCATATTATTTGAGTCTGTTTAGATTTTATGTTGTTAATTATTTAGAAAATTACTTTCCTACATGATTTGAAGTAAAATGAGAGGCTGATTGAAGCATGCATGAGTAAAGATCCATGTTAATGATTGGTTTAGAGACGAATCTTTACCATTCAAAAAAATAGAAAAAAGTAGACATGTCCTCCCTTGTTAAGTTAGATAATAGAAGTTTGAATCTCCACATATTACATTTTTAATCAAGTAAAAAAAAGGTAAAAAAAGTAGACATGTTTACCCTGGTTTTCACTCTATATATTACATTTTTAATCTATAAAAAAATAGATCAAAGGATTGGTGACATGTTAATTTGGTTGTTGAATTTGATTTGGATGATGAATTATAATCAAATTCAACTCTACGTCACCGGTTGGATCCTGATCCTGAATTTATGTATTTGGTGTGAGAGAAATAGAATATGGGTTACCCATGTTGGACATTTGTGATCCTAACATGCCCCCAAAAGATGGTGCCTCTTTTGGGCTCACCAATCTTGTCATCATACCTGTTTGGGCTTTATAGGCTTTGATACCATGTGAGAGAATATGAGGTTCCACCTCAAAACCAATTAGCAATGAGGGAAGTAACCCATATCTCTTTTATATTGATGTTGGACTCTCCTACTTCCCAATGTGGGACATTTGTGAGATCCTAACCGTATAAACAAATTATTTAGAAAAAAAAATGTAGAAGAAAATTTGTAAGTTAACAGTAATTCACTAGCTCCCATCATATAATATTGTAAAGAAAAGGAAGGGCCCGATCTAGCTTTGACTTGACAAATTTTCAAACATTTACAAGGAAAGCATGGAAGGAAAAAGAATAAATCCGACACCAGGAAATTAATAAAACACAGTCCACATTTATTAATCTCCTGCCCAGCAAAGCAACGGTAAGAGAAAGACAAAAAGAGAGACAGCAACAAAGTTAGAAGCTTATTTGTTTAGACGACAGACACACATTACAATTTACATAACATCATGGGCAGTGGTTGGGTTTAGGCTTCTACAGTTGGATCTGATTTCAGATGGGATGCCAGGTGGAGGGCGGAGATCCCCCATTTTGATCATTGAAATCCCAAATTCGAAAAAGAACAGAGCCTGGCTTCGCGCAAATCTGTTCACAATTGGAATTGTGTCTGCTCCAGGAGTGGAGAAAAGCTCTTGATCACTTTGGAGAAGTCCTTTGTGGTTTTGGAGATTGGTGTAGTAGTTTTTGTCGAATGTGTCCGGTGTGGTCGGGTCGAAGTTCGCTCGTGTTCCTGGCGTCACGCAAATTTGACGAAGCTGCTCCCTGTAAGCCGCATCCAGAGTCGGGTCTGGGAGACCGGTGCTGTTGAAGTTGTCGAACCGTCCAGTGAAGAAAAGGCATCTCGATCGACCGAACGTGTGTGCTCCGGATAGACTCACGAGATCTTTCGAGTCAAGCCCGAAAGCTGCGAATTTGGCTTTGAGTTCAGCTAGAGTTTCGAATGGACTCGGAAGGTTTTCGGCTGCGGTTCTGTTGGCTGCTCTGCTGTCTCTTCTTCCCAAGAAAACAACCCAAGCGGGCCCTCCGGACTAAAAAATAATATGAAATCAATATAAATTCTATCTCAAAACTAATTAACAACGATCGGAGTAGCTTATTTATCTTACCGATGTTTAAAGGTCACGTCTTTTTAAGGTGGGATCTTCAATACACCTTTTTAAATTATTTTTGTTTTAGTTCACCAATTTTAATTTGGATACCGATTTTATTTCTATAAGACAAAATCTATACCTATTCGTTAAATTAGTATGAAGTTTCATCTCAATTTTCTTACGAATCAATAGTGGTTTGGATTAAAGTTGATTCCTTACCAATACAACAGAGATTTGAGACGAGAGGGCTAAGATGTCAGCACAAGAAACAACGCCAGGGCAAGAGTTTTCAACGGCTGCTTTGATGTTGTCAACAATCTCCAGCCCTTGGATTCCGTTGTTTCCACCAGCGTTTAGTTCGCTGTCGATGACGCCGGGTACGTCCTCGAGCAGCACAGACCCATCGCACCCCTGCATAGGACCCCAAAACAGAGACAAAGATCATTATAAAGTTTGCTCTCTCAATTAAAATTTCAAATTAGAAGGTTAAGTACATTAGCAAAGCAGTCGTGGAAATGGAGACGGATGAGCTTAGCAGCTGCGCGATCATCGGCTCGTAAAGCTTGCGAGACCTGGTCGAGAACAATAAAAGGGAGCTGAGGGCACGTGAAGGCGTAGAAGAACGGGTTAAGAGCGAGAGAGGAACGAGCCAGCGTAAAGGCTAGCACTACAACAAAGGCTGTAAGTTTAGGGGAAGCCATTGTTTGAAACCAACAAAATGGTGTGTTTGGTTTTGTGAAGATAGTGGAAATGAGCTTCCTTTTTATACACAACCAGAGCTTGGATCACAAGCTTGCGATGGCATCTAGCCTATATTATGTGAACTTTATATTTAACCAATAATTATATTTCACCTCCCCTCATTAATTGAATGTGAAAATTTGAAAATATTTCTTATTTCAAGTTGCATTAGTTTAATGGTTTATCAATGACTTTTCCAAAATAAAAAAAAAAAAAGCTATTCAAAGAAATATGTCGACAAAACTTGCAAATCATGTTAGGAATATCCATGGTTTTGTGCGTTGACTTGACTTAATAATTATAAATATGATTTCATATTAACCAAGTACGTTTTTTAGATCGGCATTTACTCAAGGAAAATTAAACAATTAATCTTAAGATAAAAAAATTAGCATCCAACAATTTGTGTTGAGGATTCAAACATTTGACTTTTTGGTCTTGGATTCATGTGTTCAATGTTAGTTGGATCAGCTATTAGCCTATTGACAAAATACTTTTCAAAAAAGAAAAGAAAAAAGAATTCTTCTAAAAATAACCAAACATCTCAATCCATTACTATTCTCCAAAATAGTAGAAGTAATATATGAAGATTTCATATTAGAAAAATAAGATTTCACAACCTTTTATCTTATAGATGAGTTTGTTGCTTTTATTATCAATTTGAGATAGAAATTCAATATTATTTAATATCCCATCAAAACAAATGTTTCTCCTTTGTCTGGGTTAGCTCATAAACACAAATATTTTTATAGCTAAACTGAGTATAACTTAATTGATATTTTTAATGTGTTAGTAACGAAAATATATGAAATTTGAGTCTTCAAAAAAATTTGTATTATGAAAAAAAAAAAAGAATTCTCACCGATTTTCTTGAAATAAGGAAATCCTAGCCAGTTTTTACTCATTTCGGTCTTTATGGGCATTTTTGGTGTAAATTCATTGTTTGTTTGTAGTTGCATTTTGTTATAAGGTTTACTTGTTTTTGCTCTTTGTCATATTTGGTTGTAATACTATTTGGTTGTTTACCTTCTATTTTTTTCAATGCATAGCATTTATTGAAACTAAATTTCAAATTCAAAACTAAAATCAGATTATTAATATGATCTAACATGAAACTAAAGAAGAAGAGATTGACACATCGATATAGAGTTGTTCGGGAATATTCCTACTCCACTTTTAGATTTCAAAGATTGTTATTGGCTCTACAAACACACACCCACAATAGTGTACAATTTCTCTCATATAAATGAACTAAAATTGCAGGGATCAAACACGTGACTATGGTGTTGAATTAAATATTCATCAAACAATGAAATCATCAAGCTACTGGCTTTTTCAGTAAGTAAATGGTAAACTAACTAAGGTAAATATGATGTGTGGCCTAGTGGTCATAGATTAGTGACCTAGTGGTCGTGACTTAGTAATAAAAGAGAGTCTTGAATGTTTAAGATACACGTTTAATTTATGGTGATCACTTATTTAAAAATTAATTTTTTAATATTATAAGACGAGATGCCGAGTGACATTTAGTCTAGATAGAAGTAAGCTTCTAACGTTTATTTTTATTTCCTTCAAAAGCATGAGTCAACGGGATTAGAGGCGATTTTGTGTAACTTTAGGTAAAACTTAATTAAATCTACAAAATATTATACAACATTCTCGGCCTGTTTTTTCTTTGAGATTATCGGCCTGTTTTTTCTTTTTTCTTATTTCTTAATAAAATATAGATATCCAACTACTATCTAATTGAATTTTAAAATTTGTTTTTTTCTTATTCAAATATTAAGTATCTATCAATAATGAGAATTTGAATATGTTTAAATAATTAAATAATTTTTGTTTTATTGAACCACTACTTTAATATAAATTTAAATTTTTTTTCAGAAGACTTTAATACTTTTTTGCTTTTTTCTTTCTCTTTTCACTTTTTTAAAATTTCAAGTTTACTCATTCAACCGTAATTAAAATCAAACCATTATCTTATTATTATTTCTTTTTTAGTACAAACACAAGGTGGGATTACAAACCTTACATAAAATGTACAACTATTTTTAATTAAATGAAAATCAAATATGTCAATATGATCAGTTGTTTAGCGACATTAGTATATGCCTAATGATCAAGAGGTTTAAATAAAGGGAAATTGTATCAGGTATTAGCTATTCATTATAAAAAAATATTACTTTGACTAGTATTGTAAATATTTTATCAATTTGGTGTGTAATCTAAACGGACACATTAAGGCCCGAGACTACTAACCAACTTTTAAAAACAAAAAAAAAGTAGCTTCCAAAAATTTGTTTTTGATTTTAAAAGTTGTGAGAATAGACTTAAATTTTAAAAACCAAAAACAAAAAATTAAATGATTATCAAACGGAGTCTAAATTTTTCGAGAATAAGCCAAAGAAACATGAACACATAATGGTGCAATTGAAAAATAAAAATTTCAAGAATTTGAATAGAAAATGAACATGAAGAGCAATACTTATCTTCTTCTTCAAAACAAAATTCTTCCTTAGCATGGAGTAGCATGGAGTATTGTTTATTGTGAAATAATGTGAACATCCATCTCAAAATCAATTGATTATGAGAGGAGTAGTTCACCTATCTTATAAACATTTGTTGATATCATCACATTATCAATGTGAGTTCTCAACATTTACTCTTCAATAAAAATCTTAACATAACCCATAAAACCCTCACCCCAAAAATTTTGAATCCTTAATCCTACCTCAATCATTTGAGTTTGAACCCTAGATTCTACATTTACAATCCAAAAATTTAAACCATAATTCTTCATCTTTGAATACTATACCCTAAAATATAAGCTTTACGCCCTAAATTCTGTTTAGGTAAGTATTTTTTTTGTGAGATGTAAATGGTGCTTTAAATTTAAGTTTATTGTTATATTAAAAAAAAAAAAACATAATTAGAAGAAATTTAGAAGTTTCAATAAATCACGCATCATAAACAAATGGGTCTAAATTACCGAAATGGTTACTAATGTATTGGTCTAAATTACCGAAATGACTATCCTGAAATTTGAACCCACCATCTTATACATCCCAAGGCTTTGACCAACTGAACTATTCCATAATCATTTACCGTAAATCCTTAATGAGGGCATTAC
This sequence comes from Sicyos baderoa, assembly GCA_037832685.1. Taxonomy (NCBI): domain Eukaryota; kingdom Viridiplantae; phylum Streptophyta; class Magnoliopsida; order Cucurbitales; family Cucurbitaceae; genus Sicyos; species Sicyos baderoa. The sequence continues at coordinate 11,341 of JBBMEF010044960.1, forward strand.
TCAAATAAGTGACTATGAAGTTGAATTAAATTAGAATTCATAACTAAACTAATCCGACACTAATCCTTTCGATTATCTAAATTTTATTTTGATACAAATAATTACTAATTAAATTTGTAAAATATTTTTAAAATTGTCATTTTTGAAGATAGAGGGAATTTTTGTTTGATATATTTAGCTAGGATTTAGTTTTAGGATTTATTAACTACTTTTTCAAAACCTATATCAAAACGAGTTTTTATTAACTTCTCATCATTTTTACTTTTAAAAATAACTTTCATTTCTAACAATTCATTTCTAACTATTCAATCATTTCTAATCACTCATTTTTTATCATTTCTTTCAAATCAATCAAAATAACTAATTTTTAACCATTTCTTTTTAATCATTTCTTTTTTAACTACTAAAAATAATTACTCATTTTAAATCTACATCCAAATAATGTTTTGACTTTAACTCCTCTACACAAAAACTACATTCAAACGAGTTTTTGGACACAATTTTCAATTTTTAACTACTCAACATAACTCCTCAATATTATTTCTAAAACTAAATACTACCTAAATATACCAACCAAAAAGTTTAAAAGAACCAATTATATATATATATATAACTTTAAATGTAGCTTTTTTTTATTGAAAAAAATATGAGCATGGAATTCAAACTTCTTACCTAATATATATTATATACAATCAAGTCCTATCTAGATTTACGATAAAATATTAAAAAAAAAAAAGTAATATTGTTTATAGATTAGGACAAAAACTGAAGAGTTATGCAGTGCACACTCCCACACCTTGCGGTGAGAGATTCAAGGGTAAGCGTGCTCGACACGTGACCGTTCCTGGTAGGTTAGCCCAATTTAATTAATTAATTAATTACATATTATATATATATATATATTTCTTTTTTTTAAAAGTCTGTTTTTTATGTTCCCCACCCATCTGTACATTATCCGATCGAGTCAGTCAAATCACGTTTCATTTTACCAATATAATAATTTTTTTGTTTCCTTAAAACAAAAACATATATTTTTGAAAATCTTTAGTAAGGATTATATGGACATTTCATTTTGCAAGGGCTTAAAAGTCTCCGTTGGATGGCATCGGATGGGGAGCGTGGAAGAAACGGGGAAGATTGCCACGAATCTTCATCTTTTCCTATTTGTTTTTCAAATTTGATTTTTTTTTTCTCTTTTTCTGAAATATCAAATTTGATATTTTAATACCAACGTGTTTCAAATAATTTAATTTAGTTTAGCATTTTCTGTTTTTTTTTTTTTTTAATAATTTATTATAGTTTTCATTTTTAAAATTTTCAATTCAACCCTATACTTTTTGTTTAGTTTTCATTTTATTCTTTAGTTTGTTCTTTTTCTGAACTTCAAATCTAGATCTATATACAGCACATCCAATAATTTGATAAAATATTTAAATGACAAACGAAAAGGATAAGATTTGATGATATTATACTGGAAATTAAAATTAGGTGTTGGTGAGAGAAATTTATGCATGATTTCTAAATTTTGTACAACATAATAATTGAAATATGTTAATTTGCCACAAACCGTTATGAATATCAAAATGAAATTATGATTTCACTTTTAACTTAAATCTATGGGAGTGGTTATTATGATTTCACTTTTAACTTAAATCTATGGGAGAGGTTATTAACAAGCCAATAGTTAACAGTTTGGAAATTATTATTATTTTTTTCTTTTCCAATTTTCAAAAGCAGTTAATGGAGTACGTATTTTCTTCCAATTGGAGAGACCCATGAATGGGCTAATTTTCTTGGTACAGTTGAAGCTAGGTTGGGCATTTGGTATGTTTAGGTTCCGTTTGTTAACCATTTGATTCCTTGTTTTTGGTTTTTTAAATTTAAGCCTATTTTTTCTTAAATTTCCTATAATTTGTTTCATCTTTTCTACCATGTATACATCTTTCCTTAAGAAAGTAGGGAAAAACCAATCAACTTTTAAAAACAAAAAAAAAGTAGTTTTCCAAAGTTTGTTTTTGTTTTTAAAAGTTGATTAGTATTCTCCTACTTTCTTAAAGAATGATAGATAAATGATAGGAGGGATGGAGCATATTGTAGAAAATTTGAAAGAGAATAGGCTTAAATTTGAAAAACAAAAAACAAGAAACTAAGGCCCCGTTTGATAACCATTTGGTTTCTTGTTTTTGGTTTTTC
>JBBMEF010044991.1:0-13528 GCA_037832685.1 Sicyos baderoa
CGCAACCATTTCTCCCTTCTCTTCACACCCTTCTACATTTCAGCACCTCAGTGCCGCCTCCGCCGCCTCCGCCGCCTCCGCCGCCTTTGTTACTGGTATCCTCACAGTTTCCATCTATGTCTATCTTATTACTTGAAAAACTAAAATTAGGACTTGTCTAATGAAAAATGGAGGATTCTTTTTTGTTCTTTCCCCAATAGCATAGCTGAATTGCATCCGAAATGAAAAGTACATTTTGACTTGTTGCATATGTTTGTCAATTGATGCTTTGATCATCTTTATGTTTATTTGGCTTGCCTCAAAATTTCCTTGTTATTGCTATCATAAACTTTCCACTTCATTCTTTAGGAGTGTGGATTGGTTTTAATTTCCAAAGGTCCAATAAGAATAGTCGAGATGTGCGTAAACTATGACCAATGATCAATGTGTTAAAAGGCTATTGCGTCTTACGATTTGAGGCGGTACTTTAACTTGTATAGCCTTGAGGCTTGCACCTTCTTTGGATCATAAGTCTTATGGAAGACAAAAATTTATAGAATATCTCAATACGATTAGTGATAATAGTAGTGATGTTTATAAGTCTCAAGGGGTGGCGCGGTTGGTTGAAGACTTGGGCTTTGAAGGTCTGCTCCCTCAAGGTCCCATGTTCGAGACTCACATGTGACATTAATAATATATTTAATTAAAATTGAGGCTTATGCCTCAAACTGCCTTGAGTCTTGCAGCTCACTTCTTCAAGAAGATAAACCTTGAGACCGCCTTTAGCCTTATAAAACACTGTCAATGATACTTTAAATTTAATGAAACTAAGAACCGTCTCTACAGTTTCTAATTCATGTACTTCAATTTAAAAAGTTAAATAATGTTTAGTTGAAAGACATATTTTAAATAGTGGAGTACGTAAAGGAACATTGAGTATATGCCAATTAATGAGTTATTATCACTTATAGAACTTAAAGGTTCTCTCTTTTAGCCATTTTTATGTATAGTAGTATCTATATTGTTATACTTATAGTTTATAGAGTGCTACAAAATTGTATTTTGAATTAAGAGAACACTACTGGTAGAGGTTTATTTTTATTTTATTCAAATTTCTCCACAAGTGCAGGCTTGGTGGCCGATTGCCTTGTCTTGTGTGCTTAGACATTTCATTGACTTAAAATGGTGGATCCGGTCGAAGGAGCTACAAAGGCAGTGGATGCAACAGACTCTGTTGCTCCAGGAGCTGAAGAAACTATAAGCAAGAAGTAAGTGTTTTGTAGAAATTTTGCTCATTTTTTAAAGCTATGCTGCGAAAGTGGATGTTAGTGGAGCTAATTTATTTAAGGCTGGGTTTGTTTTTAATAGGTAGAGTTTTTTTGAGGTCCAATTTGATTGTTGAATTAAGCTATTTTGAAATTTGTTTCTTATCCATTTTTTTCAAAAAAATGTTATTAGTTATTTTATTTTATTTTTTGGTGAAATGACAACTTTTGAAGTTTTAGGACCTTAACTTTGAAATTTTTGCAGTGCACGCAAGAAGGAATTGAAGTTGAAGCAGAAGGAAGAAGAAAGGAGACGTAAAGAAGAATTGAAGGAGAAAGCAAAACAGGTACTTGGCTACTAGCCGTCACTCACAGAACACCTAAAGGTTTTAGCGTTTTTAAAATCATTAATTAAGAACAAAGCAAATAATTATTCATAGGAACTAGTTATCCATTATCAAATGAAATGATCAAATATGATAGTCCCAGTCAGGAAGTCAGTTTAAATGCTATCTTTATATGGAAAATAATAAGCTATGAACCTTGGTGGCCATATATCATGCTATAATGTTATTATAGATTACCACTACAGAAGGTTCTTTGTGACTAAAATGTATCTATGTACCAGGAAGCATCCCAGGATAAGAAATCTATAGCAATAGACGATGAAGAAATGGACCCTACGGTACAACTATTGTGTTTTTAGTTTGACAAGTTCTATTTCAGTTATTTTAGAGCTATTGTCAGGCTGATTTTTCTCCCCAATTGGCTTGTGTTTTGCAGCAATATTTTGAAAATAGGTTGAAATATCTAGCATCTCAGAAAGCAGATGGTAAAAATCCATATCCTCACAAGTTTCAGGTTTCAATGTCTCTCATAGAGTATATTGAGAAATATGGAAGTTTAAATAATGGCGATCACCTTGAGGAAGTCTCAGTATCTCTTGCTGGTACATAGAACCAAAACTTATACCTTTTCATGATTCTTTTCTTTGATATCCTAATCAAATTTTGATCTTTGCACTTTTGTGTGTGTGATTTTTCCCATTGAAGGGAGGATAATGAGCAAGAGATCATCTTCCTCGAAGTTGTTATTTTATGATCTCCATGGTTCTGGAGCTAAAATCCAAGTTATGACTGATGCACGGTATGAAACTATTTTGTCTCTTTTTCTTTAATATACCAGCTCTAATTGTGAATAATATATTTTAGGGTCCTTCGGCAACTGTACACCAACTCCAATTAATTACCAAAGGCTACATTTTTATGTTTAATATTTCCATTTTAATGATGCAGTAATTCAGAGCTAGATGAAGCTGAATTTGCAAGGTTTCATACCAGTGTGAAGCGTGGGGATATTGTTGGTGTCACCGGGTTTCCAGGTCTATGGTGTTTTGATTTACTAGTATTTGACCTTTATTTTTCGGAAGTCTAGTCTATGATGTTTGTTTCTCAATTGTCTTTTTCCTTTTTAGTCCTGTCTGTGTGTCTTCATGATTTGATATATTCCTTGCATTGTAGTGGAAAGAGAGAAGAATTGGATTTGCAACATTGATTTAATTCATTTTGCTCCCCTCCCCGACTTTGTACTAAAAAAAAGAAGGCTATAGTTATGTGGTAACATGTAATTCATTTTGCTCCGATCGATGATGACCACCTATCAAATTAATTTTCTAGGTTTCTTTGACAACTAGATGCAGTGGGATGGGTTTAGGTGGTTGTTCAAAAGAGAAAAAAAAGATGTATTCATTTTGCACTCTCATTTGTAGTGGGTCTGGATTAATAAAACTGTAATCAGCCACCACTCCTCTGAGAAATTCGAACCTTTTATAGTTTAACGCTGCTGAAAAAGCAATGGCTTTGAATTTTCTTCCTTGGGCTCTTTTGTATTTGTGCTACTTGATTTTAAGAATAAAAGAAGAGCTAGAGTTAAGTTTGATGAGTCATATGAACCTTGAGAAATGGCGTTTTTAACATGTTCTATTCTTGCAGGAAAAACAAAAAGGGGAGAGCTCAGTATCTTTCCTAAATCATTCATTGTTCTTTCTCACTGTATGCATATGATGCCAAGGCAGAAGGCTGCTTCTGGTTCTGAGAACGCAAATTTGAAGGTGAATAAAACTAGTTTCTCTCTCTGTGAAGGTTGTTTAGACGAGTTCTCATGATGTCTTCAATCTTCATATTTGTGTAGAAAAATGATGCATGGATCCCAGGTTGTACCCGAAATCCTGAAACCTATATTTTGAAAGATCAGGTATCTATTCTATTTCTGTCTCTCACTTTCTTTTGCTTACTTACAGGAACATCGTTTTACTTTCTCAGTTTTTCTTATATAAAGGTCCACATTGAAATTTCCCCATTGGTTGCTAGTATGTATGCCCGTACTTGTTTAGTTATATGCCCACTAGTAATTTTTTTTTAACAAGATACAAACAGTTTTATTGATTTAATGAAAATAGGCCATTGTACAAAACTGGGGAAGAGGGAAATCAAAGAAACAAAAACAGTCAAGATAAACCACAAAACTAAAAAATGTAACTTTAGAAAGAGTATATAAATCCATTCCAATTAAGACATATATCTGGAAGAGAGAAGCCTAGGAATAGTTTGGATAAAGAATACCATGTATTTTATGCATCATCAAATGCATAGAACATCTTGAGCTTTCTGATTCATGTATTTTGTCCCAAACTGAGTCTAATAGTCGTTGACTATATCATTGTTCCTTTGCTTGTTGAATTCTCATGTCTGATTAACATTTTAAGGCTATACTCTTGCAAATATTATGGTACGATATGCTCAATTTTCTTATTCCAGGAAACTCGTTATCGTCAACGATATCTGGATTTGATGTTAAATTTGGAAGTGAGGCAAATATTCAAAACCAGAGCTAAAGTAATCCAATATGTTAGGAAGTTTCTTGATGATCTTGACTTCTTGGAGGTTTGTGTACTCTTTACCTTTGAAATTTATGATTTTGGATGAAATGCACCTGTAGTTCATTTCTCTTATCTTTTTTTGCATGATGTAACCCTTAGGTTGAAACACCAATGATGAATATGATTGCTGGAGGAGCAGCAGCCCGCCCATTTGTGACCTTCCACAATGATCTCGACATGAAATTGTTTATGCGCATTGCACCTGAACTTTATCTTAAGGAGTTAGTTGTCGGTGGATTAGACCGCGTATATGAGATAGGAAAACAATTTAGAAACGAGGGTATCGATTTGACTCATAACCCGGAGTTCACCACCTGTGAGTTCTACATGGCGTTTGCAGACTACAATGATTTGATGGAACTCACTGAGAAAATGCTAAGTGGTAATGTTAGAACTTTGGATTTGAGCCCCTTTTTGTAGTTTGGCTCCTTTGTTTTGGCCTATTTTTATATTCTTGTATTATTCTTTCCATATCTTCTTCTCAATTAAAGTTCGTTCGTCGTAAAAGAATGTTACTTTAGATGTTACATGCATGCCAGAAATTGACTTATTCTTTCCATATCTACTCTGACACTGTTGCATCTGAAACAGGGATGGTGAAGGAGCTTACAGGGGGCTATAAAGTAAAATATCATTCAAATGGGCTTGATAATGATCCTATTGAGATTGACTTCACTCCCCCTTTCAGGTCCGTTTCCGATAATTTTGGTTAGCTCGTGTATGAATTTTGAACTGTGCTGACCTGAATCTTATTTGGGATTATCTTGAATATTTTTAATGTGCTGCAGAAGGATTGACATGATTGAAGGATTAGAAAAGATGGCCAATCTCAATATTCCCAAGGACCTGTCCAGTGATGAAGCTAATAAGTATCTTAGAGAGGCATGCCAGAAATTTGAAATCAAATGTCCTCCACCTGAAACAACTGCTCGCTTGTTGGATAAAGTAATCCTCTTAATGATATGATTTTATCTTTTTTGGAGAAGATTAATGATATGATTTTCTCTCGTGTCACCATCAACCTTTGATGTCTCCTGGTGCCTGGTTTAGGGACGGGTGTGGTTACCCTTATTTCAAAAAAAAAATTAATGATATGATTTTATCTGTTGAAGCTAGTCTTGTTTAGATAAGTAATCTTATAACAGTAACATAAGAAAGAGGAAATACACAATAAGGGAAGACATGTAGCTAAATCTTATCTATGAAAAATTTACACTATTACATTTTTTGCAACAGTTTTTTAAAAGTACATATTTTTGCAGCTTGTGGGGCACTTCCTAGAAGAAATGTGTGTGAATCCTGCTTTCATCATCAACCATCCTGAGATTATGAGTCCTTTGGCGAAGTGGCATCGGGCAAGACCTAGTTTAACCGAACGTTTTGAATTGTTCATCAACAAACATGAAGTAAGCTACCAGAACTCAACAATAAAAAGTTCTCTGTTTTTTTTAAGCATGTATTTCTGCCATTATACTCTTCTGCTGTTAACATTTGGTGGCTTTTCAGGTATGTAATGCATACACTGAATTGAATGATCCTGTTGTACAACGCCAGCGGTTTGCTGAACAACTTAAGGTATCATATCCTGTAATACTTATACAATTACAGTATTGAGTTAAAACTTAAATCTAAATGAAGATTTGTAGAGAGATTTGTAGAGAATGGATTGATGATTTGTTTTATTTTGTAAACAGGACCGGCAGTCGGGTGACGATGAAGCAATGGCTTTGGATGAAACGTTTTGTACTGCTCTCGAGTATGGATTGCCTCCTACTGGTGGCTGGGGAATGGGTATTGATCGACTAGCTATGTTGTTGACAGATTCGCAGAACATCAAGGTTTGTGCTTCAGCCCTGTTTTATTTTTTCTGTGCTCCAAATCTTTTTTCTCAAACTTCTCTTATTGTGAAAACAGGAAGTGCTTCTCTTCCCAGCCATGAAGCCTCAAGATGAACCACCAGCTCCTAAAGGTACATACTATTTGATCTCTTGTTTCTTGTCAGTACTGGCAAGGCCTTATCTATTTAAGAATAGAACCTGTTTAACCTTGAACCAATTTTTAAAATATTCTTAACACCATTAGTATTGTCACTAATAGGATTAAACTATAATTGTTTTTTTTCAATGTTTTTAAAGTGAAGTAGTATTGCTCTTCTAATCATTATATAAGGCGGCGTAGAGATTTTAGGCCTTCGTGCATTTTTATAAAGGCGTAAATCTCTTATGATCCTAAAAAAGTTCAAGCCTCGAGGCTAAAAGTTAGTCTTGCATCGTGTGAATCTCAAGCCTTTTTAAACATTGGTCCAGATTAGGCTTCTTTGATTTATGTATTGCCCAGGAAAAACTGTTATTTTGATTTTGAGGGGGAAAATAGATGGTCAAAATGAAATTATTGTCTGTTTTTCAATACTAAACTGCATTTTTACATTAACCAATGCATGAATTGGAGGAGGATCTAAATTATAATTTATGCCCTCAAATATATTTTTTATTCTTTCTCTTGTGAGAGCTTTTGATGAAAATATAATAACTTAATTTGTTCTTTTTTTCAGCCTCAACAGGTGTATAGGGCTTAACATTAGGAAATATCCATGAGGTGTGTTTCTTTTTTTTTACAATGCTATAAATTTTGGGTCTTCATTGTTTAGCCCTCCTGCTTAGGGCATTCTTGAAGATATTTTTCTCCAACTTAGATAAGAGTCTTGTCTATTTAATTTATTTGTGAATGCAGAATTATCTAATTCGACACCTTAAATTCGTTCGAAATGTTCTTTCGTGTACATTATTGTTATTATATTTCTTACCTTTGCAAACTCAACTTAGAAGAATGGAAGTAGAAAAAATAATACGAATGTTACAAAGATATTGGGTTGAATTCTTGAACTCATTTGAGAAAAGGCTGGGCTGATTATATTTTTTCCATGAGATTTGGATTAGGATTCTATTTTGCTCTTGTTTTGAAATTAACCATCTAGTCCTAGTCGGGGTTGGATAAATTTTTTGGACAAACCCAACATTCAATTTAACTCGTTCAACCTGCAATCCAACCCAACCCTATATTTTTAGGTTGGGTTAGGTTGAGTTCTCGGGTAATATAACTATTGTTTTTTCTCTTTAAGATTCAATTCATTGACTTATAAATATGTTAAAGAAATGAATATAATGTACTTCAACTTAACATACAAGTAAGAACTTATCTTATTAATTTATCTTATATAGAGACACATAATTTATATAATATTCTTAGTTCGATTTGGGTTGGGTTGGGTTGGGTTGAACGAGTTAAACCCAACTTAAAAAAATATAACCTAACCCAACCCTAATGATTTGGGTTGTTGGTTTCTTTGTACACCCCTAAATAGAGGTGTAGACTTGCTTTGACATTCATAACATAATTTGATTTGAATTAGGAGTGCTCAATAAATGGTTGAATTGGTTTGGTTTAGTTTGATTATTCCTATAACATTGAATACCTCGTTTTTTTTTATTGTTTTTTTTTAACATTGGTTGGGTTTTGTTCTATTCTTAAAATCAAAGTGAAATCAAATTTAAATCTGAGGTTGTATATGAAACAAAAGTCAATTATTTTCAAAATTATCGTTTTCTTTGTCCAATACTCATTGCTCTATGTTGGTAGATCTTTACTGTTTGTAACTGTCTCGTTTGATCTTTACACCTAGTAACTTCATCGGTCGTTTGATCTTCATGTCTTATAACTTCATCGTTCGTCCATTCCTCGTAGTCTTTGTGTACATACATTGCTAGAAGATCACGACTCCCTTACCGTTTGGTTCGCGTTTGACCCACATAACTAACTGATTCCCAATGTCTCTTCCATCACTTCCCTTTCAACCCGATCATTGTGCTTGCTTGGGTCTTAAAGTACATGCCCAAGCTACCATGCTTAAAGCCAGGTAAGGCTGACCCAATCTTTGAGCTTGGCTTATTGGAACAAAGTTTACCTTCTGCTAGACTTGTAAACTATTTTAACTTTTATATCTTTAATTTTCATTTTTATTTAAATTAAGTAACTTTATATCTTCTATGTAATTTTACTTCTAGATTTTTATGATATTTATTATTAAACTTTGAAATTTACGACTAAATACTTAAAAAAGGCTTGAAATTTATTATTATTATTTTCCTTCAACTTTGAGAATTTATTCCATGCCTAAAAGATCCATTAAGAGTTGGAAGGTTTATATCTAACTTCATTCAATTAAGTTTACATGATAGTTGGGAATATATATATAAACAAATTTAAAACACTAAGGAAGATAAATAAGGGGCAACTACAATCTGAATCTTTCTACATAATATTGCTCATGCCTTAATTTTTTGACATTAGGTACCATGTAGTTTTTTTAAATCATTTAATTGATTTAAGTGTAGTTTTCTAATTAAAAATAAAATTCATTGTTTGTTTTTAGAACTAAATTTTAAAGTTGAGTAATAATGATTTATTAATAAAAAAGTTTAAAGGTATAGTTAAAACTAATCTCAAAGTTGTTATTTTTTTAATATTTAAATTTAACCTTCATTGTAAAATACTCTTTCGTATGTGGTTATTATTATTATTTTTTAATTTTATTTTGTTAAAGTATAATTCATAATATCTAAATATTGAAGTATATTTTAGGATTTTTTTTTAAAAAGTTTATTTGTTCATATATAATATATGAGAAATTTGCACAAAATAAGGTTGTTACAATCATATCTTTAATTTGATAAATTATTTCTGATTTGGTCGAAGTGTCGCATTAACATTATTAAATTTTTTAACTATGATCATTCTAACATTTTTGCAATCAGTTCCTTGTACTCTAACAATTTTTGCAATTCATAATGTCCCATGTTTTTAAAATGCCATTTCAGATAATTTTATTCTTATTGTTGTGTAATTTTTAAAATTTTAAAATTTTGAGCATTTGTGTTTTTGGAGTATTTCCTTGATTTTTGGATTTGAGACATCTTGTAAATATTTAATATTTGAGAGACTAATTTATAATTATTAATTTCTTCGGAGGGTATTTTAGCTTGGAAATCTTAGCATTCTAAGTTCATTTTTTGTGGTTTTGAGCAAAACCCTTTTAAAGGTTAATGATCGGTCTCCCTCGCACACCCCCAACCATACCATCGCGCTACCACTGCTTCACTGAGGGCCACACCCTTGCCTCATCTTATGCACGTGATCCACATCCTCACAATGCGAAGTTTCGTTATGGCTTCCTAGCCCACACACTCGTTTGTAGCCCACACAATCAATAATATGAAGCTGATATTTGCTCCTTTATTTAGGACTAGTTGTGTTCCTAAGGAGTCGAGACTAGTTCTGTTCCTGACGAGTAAGAGCCAACAATAGAGGATTGATAAGTTATTCTAGGATCATTTATGATACTTGTGAGTTGAACCTTGAAGGTTCTCGAGATCTTAGCTGTGTTAAGCTCATATTTGACTTTTGAGCTAGGGTTTGAGTCTTTACACTAATTTGGTCATGTATCAGAGGTTCGTGACCAGTGGTGACTTGTGCTCTAGATTATGGTCAAGAGTGTTTGATGCAGGTAGTTACTTGTTTAAATGTTTAGTTGTTGTATACATTATGAATCCTAGTTGAGGGATCTTTACGAGTTTTTTCGAATACTTACCCTTATTATTTTACCTCTACAGGACAAAAAGACTGTACCAAGATGAATGAACTGGAGATGAATGTTGTTTGATCATGAGGTCTAGGTTATTTATATCATCTTATCCCGCATGAACTATTTGAATTTCGCTTATTTCATTTCTACTATACTTTGTTTGTAACGATCTTAACCATGAGAACATTTTACTATTTTACCCTTATGTTAAATCGCAGTTTGAAATAGAATAAATGTGTATGCTTTTGATTTTAAATTATAGTCTTTAATGATTTATCATGCATACTAGTAAATTCTCAATATAGACTTTATTTTAAATCGACTCTTTACACAAGTAATTGTTTTTATTACTTTGATAAGTCTAAAGATCAATTTCAACATTTACCAAAGTTGATTAAATTAAAAGGTTAAGAGTGTGATGGCATCATTTAACAAAATTAAAAAAAAAACTAATTTATTAAATTAAAAGTTTAAGGGCGTGATCATAACAAGTTCGATAAGAGCAATAACTTAATATATTTTGAAATAAGTATATTTTAAATAAGAGCAATAACTTAACGGACTCTCCCCGTAATCAATTAATTCATTTCAATAAGAGCAATAACTTAACGGACTTGATTGTCTACGATCAAGAGGTGAAGATTTTGAATCACCTTATCCCCAATTGTTCTTAACTTAAAAAAAAAGCCTGGTTACTTCATTCTTAAATTTGAACCATGTTCAATTTAGTAAAGAAATATGAAGGTTGGGTCAATCAAACTTTGATAGGCTTAGATCTGGGCTTAAGCCAGGCTTAGCCTGACCTTTGAACTACAATCGCATACCTAATAGGATCCTCATTGATCAACTCTTTTTTTAGTTCGAGGAAAAAAATTCAAATTCATGATTTTTTTGAATATTAATCATATATTAATGCCACTAAACTATTATTCTCTGGTTATAAATTATGTACATTAATGCTGTCGTTAATTATGGATCGATTCTGAATTCTCTTTTTTTGTTTTAACTTTAACGAAAACGACCCTCTTAATTTTTAGCGAAAACTTGGAAATATTGTTTTTTGATGAGGTTCTCTAACATGTCCCAAATTTTACTTGCAAGCTGACATATCACAACAAGTTACACTACGAAAGGTTTTAGACGAATGTGACAATCTCTAAATAATGTCATTGATGTGGTAATGATATACTTTGTCAAGTGAACTATTTAATCATCTTAGAGATTTTTGCAGATGAAATGATATGAATAAATAGAGGATATGTAAACTATAAGAATAGAGTTCTTACAAAAAAACGAAAAAAATTTAGACTCATTTCATAATCATTTAGTTTTCAATTTTTAAATATCTAAGTCTAATACAATTTTCATCACATATCTTGGTGCACTATCTACATATGTTTTCAAAAGTCAAACCATATTTTGAAAAAAAGAGTAGCTTCCAAATTTGTTTTTGTTTTAAAATTTGAATAAGAATTCAAATAATTTATGTATGGAGGTAAAAGCTATTGTTATGAAAAATGGAACAACAATCAAAGAGAAAATTCTAAAAGTGTGAGAGAAGAATACACGAAATTCACGTGATTCAATAATGATATGTTAGCTACGTTCACGAGCAAATAAGAGAACGATTTTTTATAATTAATTTAGGAATAAATACAAAATGTTGATCGAGTGAGGCGAGAATTTTAAAAGAGTTTACATAGTGTTCACTCTCACAAAACTCTATTATCAAATATTCTAAAATACGTAAAAATCCATATGTGTAAGCATAAACCCAATTATCTATTTCATCTAGGTTTTCAGTGCGTTGTTCTCGAGCCCCACCATGAGCCTCACTCTTGGTTCATAGACTCATTGACCTCGCAACAAGACCCAAAGTATATCTCAATTGATAAATGAAACAAAATAAGTTTAATTTTCATAAACAAAAAGTATAAAATTAAATAGTTATCATGGAAAAAAAAGATTATAAAAAGAGATATGAAAAAATTTGTTGGTAAAATTGAAATTGTATGGAAGAGAAAACCTTAAAAGGAGGATAAATGCTATATAAGCAAACTTCAAGAAACAAGAGCTCTACTCCCTCATCCTACAATCCTTCCAAAGTTCCAAATGTAAAACCATTTTGAACCATCTTCCATTAGAGAACAATGTAAGGTGCTTTTCACCTTACAATTTAGAACACACTAATTAGGAAGAGAACCATTCTAAGCCACAAAGATGATTTTCAAAGGGAATTGCCACAACTATTTTGTAAAGAGGTTTCATTTCAATGTTTCAAATTCTTTATATCTTTAGCTGATTTGGATTTGATTGGCATAAATAGAATCTCCACCTCAAATGGGACCCTCCACCCTCTTGAATGCCTTTCTATTACTAATCCCTAGTCAACTTTCCCACACCCTAGCATATTATAGGAAGGAATCTTGTACAATGTCGACATTAAATAAGTCAAAATTCCACTCGAACTCCTCTCCCAATAATTAGGGTTGGAAAATTCGAACCCATAATTTCTTAATTATTAAATATATACTGATACCACTGCGACTAAATAACTACTCTTGTTGGCAATCCACTCAAATTCTAAATTGACATTAGCTTCAGCATTCGGGTGAGGAAGTTTTATTATTGTTGTTATTATTTTATATTACGAGTTTAATCTTTTGAACTTTTAGGTTTGTGTCATATTGGTCTATTGGGGTGCACATGGTTATTGAGTTGAGTTATAGAGATTTTTTGGATCATCCTAAATTTTTGAGATGGGTCAATATGTGTAAATCCGTCTAATCCTATATATTTAAGTACCAAATTCATATATTTTGAGTTAAATTGAGTTGAATTAAATTCTCAAAAAAATGAGGATTTTTCATGTATAACAAAAAAAAAAAAGAAAAGAAAATTATTCCACGAATAACGAAATTTTGAAAGGATATCATAATATAAAAAAAGACCACTTCATGTAAAATGACAAAAATATTCACATTTCAAGGAGATTTCTCATATATAACAAAAATGGGCTAAAAAATTGCATCTATAGCACAAAATTGAAAATAATTGCACCTATATCAAAATTCTGAGTGATTGAACTCAATCAATTGAACTCAATCACTTAACAAACTGATTGAATTCAATCACTAGTTATTGATTGAATTCGATTGAGTTCAATCACTCAGAATTTTAGTATAAACGATTTTTTGATAAAAATGTGCTATAATTCTAACGGAGAGCCCTAAAATTGATATACATAAAAAATTTCCACATTTCAATTAGTTCAAACGTTAACCTTCATTTCGTTCAACCGATAACCTACCAAAGTTAAAAATTAAACAGATATATATAAATCTTAAAAGTGGAAAGACATATCCACAAAATACGTGCATGATCATCATTAAGATTTAAGACCATCATATTTGTGATTATATCTATAAGCTAATAAGATTAACCAACCAAGATTATCTTCTGTCATTGTATTCTGAACAAAAACAAAAGGCTTAATTAGTAACAATCCGTAGTAAAAAGTCATAGCTATAGCAAACCCCGTAGTTACTTATATTAATTAAAGGAAATTTGTTATGTATACCAATTTTAGGGCATTCTATTAGAATTATAACACATTTTTATACCAAAATTTTGAGTGATTGAACTCAATCGAACTCAATCAATGACTAGTGATTGAACTCAATCAGTTTGTTAAGTGATTGAGCTCAA
>JBBMEF010045029.1:0-12500 GCA_037832685.1 Sicyos baderoa
GTCATGCGAACCTGGACCAGGGCAGTTAGCCCTAGACCCAGCTTCTACCTGGTACCAGTAGCATGGGGTGTATGCAGGTAACGTTCGTTCCAACGCTGAGTGGAGAGCTCCCTCTGGATAGCGAACTAGTACACCCACAGTTTCTTAGCCCAGTAGAGTTTAGCGAGTAAGTCTGAGAGCTCGAGAAAGAACAGAAAGTAAGAAAGAATAGAAAGTAAGACAGAACAGAAAGTAAGAAAGAACAGAAAATAAGAAAGAATGCTAGTATGAAAGAGTTAGTAAGTAAGCTTTGTGTTTGACTTGTTTACTGCAGTTAGATGATAGACTTTAACGCGTTGTACCCGGGTTGGGGATTCTTACTGAGTAACTTAGTTTACTCGCCCTTATTTATTTGTGGTTCCACAGGTAACCAGGAGCAGCAACGTTGATGGCTGGACGGGCGGAGGAAAGATCATAGGATAGGATTCTGACTGCCTTTAGTTTTTAAAACTATGAGTTGTATTTAAGAACTGTTTCATTGCATGTAGATAGGGCACGGAGCCCTTATGTCGTTTTGATTTAATTGTCTGGATTCTTAATAGGTTTGAATAAAGCATATTTGTTTGAAATGAAATTATCTCTGGCCAGAGAACTGTTTGAAAGGATTTTTCTTGGAACAGGTAGCTTGGAGACAAGGACAGGTTCCAAGGTGTTATTTCTGTTTACTGTTTTCTCTGTTTGAACTTAATCCAGCTGTCGTTTTTTTAAATTTTATTCTGCTTTAAAAAGACATGCATTGAGTAAAGGCCTAGTTTAGGACTATATTTTGGGTCGGGTCTTTACATGCGTACTCCTTTAGTGCTTCAACAATCTTTAAAATTATTTCGTCCTTCTTGGTCGCATACTCCCAATAATCTCTTGAACTTATAAAAAGTTCTTCCAGTTTCTTAACCAACTCATCCTCACTCTTCAATTTCTCAAATCGCTTACCTTGGTCAATCCATCGTTGATTTTCAGCAATCTCATCATGTTTCGTGTGTATTTTCAATAATTTGTCAGTGCGTCGTGGTTGCACTTCCTTGTGTAAGCATAACCTTGTTATAGTGTGAGGAAAGAATAGCTTCTTCCGCCTTGTAGTCAACCAACGCTGGATCTGTCCTTCCATAATCTATCCCAAGTTAATGCGCCATCCGTCTTTGATTGCATAGAGCAACAAAGCCTGCTCTCTACTCACTATTGTCGCATTATCAGACGACATAATCGCTTACTGATGAACGCAACCCAACCTTTCAATTCCGGTTTTATCTGTTTTATTGAAAAAGACCATTGATTCTTCCATGTTGCACCTTCAACTTTAATGACCTCTGCACACTGCATCATTTGTTTCCTACTCGTTCGTCTTAGCATCTTCTGGCATTCTGTACCAATATCATCCGGTAGATAGAACAACTCATTCAACATTGCGGATCTACAGTCGATCATCTGTCCTTCAACTCGAGAGAAATGTTTCCTCTCTAAGTTAAGATTTGCAAAGAATTGCCTGACCCAATCCTGCCTTGCATCTTCGTAAGGTATTGCCAAACTGGTCCATCTAAGCTTACCAATATCGTCCATAACCTCCTTTGTTGACCAAGCCTCGGAACATCCTCTATCCTACCAAAACTTCATCCGTGCAACCGCTCTAGAGATAGTGTCGTTACCACCATTTCTTTGTGAAGACGACACTGTCGAAAAGGTTTTTTTTTTTTTTATGTGGTTTTCGAGTTTGGGAAAATATGACCTCGTTGTAGGTTCTTAAATATAGGTTGTAAAAACTTTGTTTTGAAAATCGTTTCTGCAAGGTAATGAACACACAAGGCAAAGATTTTCGAAATTTGGTGCACAAAATCACAATCAAATCAATTCCTCCATAATTTACGAAAATTAAAAACATAAGGAAATAAAAATAATTCTTAAACGAAATCGGCTAATTTTGAAAAAAAAAAACTTCCTAACTATGAAATTTGCAATAACGAAAAAAATAGAAATTTCCTAATTCTGAAATAAAATTTTCGAAATAAAAACTTTCCTAAAATAATGCGATAAAATATTTGCACAAAGTCAGAGATACTAAATTTTCGCATTCCAGGAACGTTATTGCAGATCTGGGCGGAACCTTTGCACTTATTTCGTCCGGTGTAATACTTCCTTCTTTAGGCCATTTGTATATCTTTGGGGTAAATCCTTCTTTGATTGCATTTTCTAGCCTTTCATCTTCACGCGCCTTGATGCATAATCCTTCTATCAACCTCAGTATTGATAGAATTTCTTCTTCCATGTCAAAGCTCAGTTGTATTATCCAATTGTCGCTTCCTCGACTGATTATATACTGTTCTTTGTTCATAATTGGCAATAAAAATTCGTTGGGTGTTATTCCTAACATCCTTTGATCCTCCACTCCATCCTTCTCATCTTGCCGCATTGTTGACTCCGCATCTCCCTCGTCAGGTTGATGTGGGATTGCATGGTTAAGTTCCGTAGGACCATTATCTGCAAAAATCATATGCTCAAGATTCTCATCTTCCTTGTGGCCTTCACTCCACTACTCAGTATCAACCATGAAATTTTCATCTTCTTTCACAGCACACCCTACTTCTTCCGCATCAGAAAGAGTCATGGAGGTGTTTCCTTCCCATGCGCCTTCCTGATGATTCTGTCTCCTTTCTTCTTCATCTGCTTCTGCTACGCGTTTAGTATCCTTGACTTCTTCCGCCCTTGCAATCATTTCCAGTCGAAAATCTTCCCACGTGAGTTGTTCACTAAAAAGATCTACTTCTGCCCATGCGCCAAGTACGTCAGCCTCTATATATGTTTCCTCTTCTAATTCTGCATTCGCTTTTCATTCCGCTTCAAAAGATTCTTGATGCTTATTGTTGGGTTCTTGAGGCTCTGATATAATTCCATTATCACGCAACCACTGCCTCTGTCTTAGTGTCTCCTCGGCTTCCAATGTTAAATTCTCCTCATCGTGATTACAGATAGGACTCCCAGGTTCATCTTGAAATTGAAAGCTGTGCTGATAGATACTTTGATCTTCCCCAATTTGTAACTGATAATCCCAGTTAGGATTCGTGAAATAGAGATCAGATGTGCTTTCCTCTTCCGTATAGCCTTTTTGCTCCATTAATTATGTGTCATATATATCGTCATAATTTCATCGCTGAATTGCAAAGTTGTGAGATGTCATCGTTGACGCTCGTTTTTGTGATAATATTGTCTTGGTTTTGGGACTAATTTTCCCTACTGATTGTAGTTACTCGGCTTTTAGTGCCTCAAATTCAAAGTAAACAATCTTAATCAAGTAAGAACCACTCTGTCTCTAAACATAATAAATCTAAATACTCAATCCTCGACAACGTCGCCAAAAACTTGACCGCGCATCACGATGTGGTTTAGTGGTAAATGATTAGATTATAGAAAGATAAGACTTTATTAATTAAAGTCCCTCCATTCGCAATCACAACATTACGCAAGTATACGTAGTCGAGAGTGCAGTAAGTGATAAGTATTTATATTTATATCTATCCCACATAGATTGATGTCTAGATTTACACTTTTTATAACAGAGTCAAAAAGAAATAAAAGAAAATGTTTTGGTTTTGAAAATAGTTTGTTGTTGGTTTTCGAAATACAAAAAGTAAATAAAGAAAGTAAATATGCAATGCAATGAGTAAAAATTCACTACACAATCCTAGAAGATATCAGGCACGAGGCTAGCTAATGCGACTCTTGCTTCCTATACAATTGAATGCTTCCGCATTTCAATGGTTTGAGAAGAACGTGCTTCCGCATCGAAAAATCATCTGAGAACTAGGCAACGCAAGTAATAGTGAGGTTATTCCTAACACCCTAAATAACGAACAGCAGTTCGTACAACCTACCATAGCATATTGGGTCAACATGCACATCTTCCTTTCGGAATATTGCGAGGCTCATGCGTGGCTAGCAAGACGACGCATGAGTTTAGATAAAGCACAACAGTGTTAGTGTAATTAGCATTCGAACCTAACATGTAACTAAATAAAATACTCCTATAATGCAATCATAGTTTCAAAACATGGTATAAGTTAAACCAGTCGATTTTATTCATCCACAATTGTTCCTCTACTATAACTACTCCTAATAAAACAATAAAAATTGGAATTGATGCGAATGTAAAGTGCGTAGTCCCCTTGTCATCAGCTTCCGCAACATAATCGATGCTTCCTCCTGAGATTCGGCATAGTCCTTCAATTAGTCAGCCATCCTATCAGCTCACCCGACTTCGACCTTCTTCTGGATATTTATAGTGTGAAGTTACTTGGTCGGCAAGTTGGATCGAGCGGGAAAATCTTCATAAATGAAATCTCGTGATTTGCTTCCTCTAATTGCTCTGATTGACATGGTCATAATGTTTGATTTTATTCTCTAGATTATTTCCTTGTCGATGTCATTTCTCGAAGGCAACTGCCATGTCAGCATGTTTGTCGTGCGTGATTGTTGCCATCCGTGCGTTTCAGCTCCATTATTCTTTTTCTCGCATAATCCTGTAAAATGTGATCTTTTAGTGCGTTTTCTTTTCTATTTCTGCATAATTGTAAAGTGATGCTAAAATATGTATGCATGCGAAATTCTATAGTTTAAGCGCATTCTTGTTCTCCTCGCACTCATCTTTTCTCTAAAACTTAATAATAATGCAGACTAATGCATCCTAAATTATGCTCTATTTGAGAGCTATCAACAGTATGAAAATATACTACTACCATAAAGAAATTGCAACTAATATAAAATCAATAACACTATTCTTAATAATATGGGAAAACTACCCTTTTAGTCCTTAAGTTTGGAGTGAGATTTCAATTTAGTCCCTAAATCAAGCCCTTTTACACTTGACATTTCAATATTACTCAATTTTGGTCATTGAGATAACGAAACCGTTAGTAACTTAACGGAATGTTGACTAGGATGATAACTAGACAAATATTAAATTATAATAAATTTATTTTGGTGTTAATATGATAATATTTTATTTGTTTTAAATAAAAAGTAAATTGAAGAGGCATATATTTCATAAGCACTATTTATTTTCCTATCTTTGAGAGCAATACCATTTTTATTTAAATAATATTTAAAATTCACAAGGAAGAACATATTCAAAGAAAACAAAAATTGTTTTACAACACAAAGAACACAAATATTTGACAACAATAAGAGCCTAAACACTCCCGCAGCCATTTGTTGCACAAGAAATATCAACAACAACTGCTTAAAAAACCTACACAAAAACAAAAACAAAATAAAAAACCCAAAATCAGCAAACAACAAAAAAACCCCAAAACCACAAATCCAAACCTGCTTTCCTCAAGAACTAATCCAATAGTGTAATAAGAAATAACCTGTAAAGACCCGACCCAAAAATGGTCGTAACCTAGGTCCTTAACCAGCTTGCATTACTTTAAAACATTGAAATATAACATACATTTGAAAAGGCAACATTAAAATTCCATTAAGATAAAACAATTCAGAATATACATAACCTGTCCATGTTTCTAAGCACCTGTTCCAAATACATTTCAAAACAAATCCCTGGCTAGAGAATATTTATTCCAATAACAAACAGTGCAAATCCAAATCATCATTTCAAAGTATAACATAAGGGCCCCTTGCACAACTAAATGCGGAATAGAATTCTAAAAATATAAACATAAAGGAACGACAGAGGTCCCCAGCGTCCCCATGATCATTCAACCTCAACCGGTGTTGTCCCAAGTTACTTGGTGAAAAACTATAAAAAATAAGGGTGAGTAAACAACTTTACTTAGTAAGAATCCCCAACCGGGGTACAGTACGATACAACATATCATCTAGCAATCAAGTATACATGCAAATAAAATATCAACACAGATCTTTACTCGCTTTGGGTTGTTAAGACAATCCCCTGAAACAGATGTCAACACGTGGTCTTAGTCCTTAGAGTCATCAACATAACACCTGAACCCTCGAGAGTCTCTAACTCTAGGTCTAGGGATCAGATCTCTAAACTCGGAATGAAATTGGTGTACTGGGCTCAAGATCCCGAAGAAGCTCTCCATCAGTGACTAATGAGTGTGCGCGCACACCGTATGCTGCTATAAACCAGGTAAATGTCGGGGTCTAAGACAAACTACTCAGGCCCAAGTACGCATGCCTAAAGACTCGGAGCGGCGTCACTGAATCACAGTGGTTTGAGACCCTCGACACCCAACTATGTCAGCCTAAAATCCACCGACGCCTGAAGCTAAGAACCGTCCAAGGTAGGCTTACGCCAAGGGTTCCACTATAGCAGGCTACAGACTTAGGCTTATGCCGCCATGATGGATTAGACCATGCTGGCTGCCGGGGACGGGAAACAAGTCCTCGCATATGCCATCCTGAGGGGCAATTTACTTTATGCCACTCTCAGCCTCTAAGACTGTGGACTAGGCTTATGTCGCCATGGTGAGCTAGACCATGTTGGCTACCAGGGACGGGATACAAGTCCTTGCATGTCCCGGTCTATGGGGAAAATTACTTTAGCCACTCTCAACCTCTAAGATAATGACAAATTAACAAGTTCTAAACAAAGATTGACAAGCTAGCTAGCAAACAGATCAAACATAATTACAGAAGAACGAGCCCTAGCATGATACTACGAACATATGAATAGGATCAAGCATGCCAGAAGAAAAACCTAGCATGGTACTAACACGTTCAAGCACATCGACATACATGTCAGCTAGAGAATTTAGCAACAGAGAATCTTATCCACTAACATGCTTGTAAATGAAAGCAAGCAAACAAGATAGAAATCACATATTATATCGCAAGGCCCACACAATCACGGTAAGAAATCCTTACCTGGAATTGGGCAGACAAGCTAAACAAACAAGTTGCTCCTAGAGTTGCAGATCACCAACATGTAATAGAACCAAGGGCGGCGTTGGTGTGCGACTGGAGTGCTTATGTGTTAAATGAATCATTAACATGTTCTTATGTGTTAAATGACTTTAGTGGCATATGCCTTTAGTCAATGAATCATCAATCATCAAAATATGTTAATTTTTAGGGGCATGCCTTTAGTCAATGAATCATCAATCATCAACTTAGTGCTTATGTGTTAAATGACTACTTTCTTATCTTTAACACGTTCTCTCATAGCCAAGTATTTAGTGTTGATATGCTTAATTCGACTACCAATTTTGCTCTTTTTAGCCATAAAAACAACAACTCAATTATCACAGTGCATTCTAAATGGCCTACAAATAGAGTCAATAACTCTTAGCTTAGAAATGAAACTTTTGAACCATACACTATGTGAGGTAGCTTCAAAACATGATACAAAATCGACATCCATAATGGAAATATAAATTAATTACTGTTTTACCAATCACTTACAAATTGTTGGTTCTTTTGAACATGAGAATATAGTCTTTTGTTCCTGGAAGGTATCTCATAACTTTCTTTAGCTCTCTAGTGGTCAACACATGAGTTACTTTGAAATATTTATAACATTCAAACAACCAATGCTATGAGCATATGGAATGCTCTTCATCTGTTATCATTCGAGCTCCTTTTCACGACACTACATAAGGCTAAATTTATCACCCTTCTCCTATAGATCGTCTTAATGTTATGTCATCGTTCTCTTGTGAAATATGATCACGTTGTTCAACTTGTTGCTCAACAATTTCAGGAATTGGTTGAACTTTAGTATCTACTAGATTAGGATCAACAACTAGTGGTTTTTTCTTGGACTGGTTCACCAACACGTAATTGAACTTGATGCGAATTGTTAACGATAATGATCAGTTCATCACTTGGAGTGATACATTAAGCATCTGAATGATCTCTCTCGAAATTAAAATTATGTGATCGATCGCTCCCACTAATCAAACAATTTTCAAGAAATTTTGCATTTATTGATTCCATAAACATAATACTATGAGATGGACATTCCTGGTTTGTATATGTTAGATCTTTCAAAATATCTATCTATCCTTGATGAAGAATAATCTTCTTCTTCCAAACTTTATAGGGGTGTACTAATTTTTTTACTTAAGTTTGGTGGGTAATCATTTTGGCTATGTGGGGTGGAGATTTTGGTTTTTAGGGTTTCTGTGTACTTCATCTTATCTAAATGGAAAATTTTCATTGTGCTCTTTTTGAGTATGAGAATTATAATTTCATTTCCCCTTCTCCTTTTATTGCTCTATTCGAATTCTTCAAGTTCTTAGACTGAGATTTGATCTTGGGTTTCTTGCTAGAATTATGCAATTTTCTGGTAGCTTTCCCATTCAAAATCTAGTGAATGGGTTCTGGGATGGGGGAGATGGATCCTAAGGATGGAGAGGGAATGAGTTAATTACACCGAGAATGCATGTCAAGGCTAACAAGAGGTTTTGGTAGGTTTTTATTAAGATTCTTGAGAAAGATAGTGTAATGAGTCATTATGCTTGCTATTTTATGCTACCTTGCTTAGGAATTTACCTACACCTAAATTGCTTCCATTGTCCTAATTACAACATTATTTTATGGCTAAGGGATAATGCCCACAGGACAGGTTATTTTTAATGCGTATTGCTTAGTTCCTTGAAATGATAGCCTTTTGCATAGCTTTAAATTTTAATATCAAATTCATAATTTTGCTTATTACTCGGTTCCATGTAAATCTTATCTTGCTTATCTTTAAAATTTAATATTAATTTGTTATTCGTATATCTAACTACTTGCTGATTTGGAAAATTTTGTTAAGGAATTTGTTAAGCCTCTTTCATTTTTTTTTTTTTTTTGAAATTTAAGCTTATTTTTACTCAAATTTTTTACCGTGTTCCATCTTTTCTTAAGAAAGTATGTGAATGCTAACCTAAATTTAAAAATCAAAACAAGCTTTTGAAAGCTATTTTTTTTTATATTTCTAGATTATAAAATATGTTTGACTAACATATCAGGAATAGTTATAAAGATAATATTTTTTTTTAGTTCATTTCTATAAGGACATAGTAAATTTTGTAGATTTAATATTTAACTATTTTTTGTTTATAGGGAGCAGCAAGCTATGGTGCCAACTCTTCAAAATGGATGATAAGCATGGAGGTAAAGTTTTATTTTTGCTCCATTTTTCTTTCTTATGGACATTTATACTTTACTTTCTTTGGTTTTATTGTTATGAAACTTGTCCTTTTTGTAGCACTACTATTGAGTTTAGTATATTCACACTTTTTAATTCTCTGTTTTTCTAAGGTTATTGATTTGGTTTGAAGAGATTAGTATCTGACATTTGAATTCTTGTCTATGTAATGGAAGTACTAGTTTTGATTTTTAAGCTTGTTTGATTTCTTGCTTATGGGTAACATTTGAAACTCTTATCTATGTAATGGAAGTACTAGTTTCTTTTATACCCATTTATATGAAATATTTGTTTGACAGGTTGGTGCATTTGAAACTCTTACATAAATTTTAAGCACCTATTCCTTTCTTTCTTTCAAGGGTTTATAGAGATAAAATTACTAATTTAAATTACCTCCATTAGGAGGACATTTGAATCTCCACCTTTGTTTTTTTGCTTACTGATTATTTAATATGCATGATGAGGTCATCATTTGTTTTCAAGCCAATATTATTTAAAACATGAAACTGTTTTTGCTTCCTATATGATTATTTAATATGCATGATGTGATCATGACTTGTGTGCTTAAATTTACATATATGCAAGCTTTAGTTAATGTCTTGACTCTATTATGTGGTAGGCTTTCTATTTTATCTCTGTTAGTGATTTCTGTTCAGAAGAATCATTTAGTTTTGTGCTTGAATATAGGTCCACATTTCATTGTGTTCTAATTTTATTATTGCGATTTTTTTTAGAAGAATCATTTACTTATGTGATTTTTTGTCTTATGTCTGTTAGTGGAACTTGTATAGGTCTACATAGATTCAAAGTTAGTATCAAATTCCAATCTTGTTATTGCGAGATATTATTTATACAAGGTTCACAAAGATCCCTAACTTAAGTTTAGTTTTTGGAATAAATGAGCAAATGCTATTTGATATGAATGATAAATATATTATATTAATATTTATATTCTCTATTGCAACTTCTAATTCAAAGCTATTACTACATTGTGCGTGTAGATCGCTTGCATTTATAGTTATCGTGCAACTTGTCAATCAACGTATACTTCGCACAAGGGATAGTAGACCATGTTTCTTTGTTATATTGTAATCTTTCTAGTTTTCAATCCCCTTGCAGACATTTTAAGAAATATAAGTTTATTGATATTGGTTTTTTTTTTTTGTTCAAGTATAATGTACAAATTATTTAGTCATATATGAAATAAGATTTGTTGAATAAGATTTGTGGGCCGTATATTATAAATATTTCTTGACAAGTAAAGACACAAACAAAACAAGTTGTAAATAGGCATAAAAAAGTATCATGAAAACTAATAAATTGATATAAATAAATAGTCATATTACATAAATTGATGACTATAAAAAGTGTCGATATAAATATGTCGTTATTGAATCAGCTGTGATTATAGTAAAATGTCATAACTGGTTCTACAATGACACTTATAAATTGTCGTTATTACTTCACCAATGACTTTGTATGTGTATGGTTCATCTATGACTACAATATAGTGTCATAATTGATTCTACCACGACACTTTTAGGGGGGTTTTCATGTATAACAAAAATTGGCTAAAAAATTACATCTATAGCACAAAACTGAAAATAATTACACATATACCAAAAACGAAAAATGGGCCATTTGAAAAGAGTGATTGAGTTCAATCACTATTAATTGATTGATTCAACCTAATGTAGGTGATTGAGCTCAATCACTTAACAAACTGATTGAATACAGTCAACTATTGCTGATTGAGTTTAATCACTCGGAATTTATACCAAATTTAAGGAGAAATTGGTATAAACGGATTTTTGATAAAAATGTGCTATAATTCTAATAGGGTGTCCTAAAGTTGGTATACAGTACAAATTGTCACATTTTTACTATAATGTCATGGTTGAAACTTTCGCGACAGCAGATACAATGACTCTTGATTTTACACATATTAATCACAAATAATGTTTATTATTAGAATATCATAATAAACTTTATTGTATTTTAATTAATTAAAGATGTTGTGGCTACTCTATGATTTAATTCAATTTTATAATCACCTAAACTTGACTCAATTATCTAACTTTCTTTTAAATGAATTATCTTACTTTAGATCGCATGAATAATTATACAAATAGTCTTGTAAAAAAATATAGATAATTTTAGTACAAAATTGAGCCATAAAAAGTTAATTCTATTATGCATAATTAACATCTAAATATTTAATAAGCATAAGTTGATTAGAACCGTTGACTGAGAAATTTCGGCCAACCGTAGATTGCCACGTCATTATCCCAAATTTAATGACGAAATTAAATTTAATTTTTGGGACAATATTTCCCAAAATTAAATTAGGGCTAAAATTTGGTTTACATCAAATTTGGGTCAAAATTAAATCAGACCAAAGTTTGTTTAGTGAACCGAACCAAAAAGTCCAAATCCAAAGGGGTCAAGCCCATCAAGGCCCAAGCCCATGGTTCATAGGAGCTTTGTAAATAGAAGAGAGCTCCTTCATTTGAGAGGATCAGAAATTTGAAACTCCAGAGAGAATTCCACCAAATCGAAGACTCTCCAAATTTCTAAGGATCAAACAGCCCAAGTACGAAGAACGCTCAATATGTTCTTCAAATCAAGAACAAATATTCAGAGAGAAAGAATCAGAGGATCAAGCTTAGAGATCGAACCACTTTCGCATAAATTCATCTCAAATACAAGTTCAACTCCACGAAACTACATTTCTCCGAAAATCTCGAATATATATATATATAATTTAGAAAAAAAAATCATAAATAAAACTTATAAAAGTCCGTTGGTATGTAAAAAAAAAAAATCTTCATGCAAATCGTTTAAAAAAAAGTCAAAAAAATAATAATAAATAAAAAAAAAAAAAATCAATTGTTTGATATATATATATATATAATCCTGTAGAAAATAATCTATTAAAAGACAAAACAAAAAAAAAACAGATTCAAAGAAAAAAACAAAAAATGCAATCCTGTTGAAAATATGCTGCAAGAGAAAAAACGTACGCTTTGCAATTGCAGCGATTAATTAACGTGCATCCTAAAAATAAAAAAAAAATAAAAAAAAAAGTTAATAGAGGGACCCATTTAATTTAGTAATTATAGAGTTAAAAAAAATAACAATAATAAAAGCCCTAAATTTTCTTTTCTACCCCCACAGCCACATTTGAAGTACAACATTTGAAAAGACAATAAATGGGGGTGGGTCCACTCATTGAAAAAGGTTAAAAATCCTAGAAAATAGTGCTCCATTTACATCAAAAAAAAAAAAAAATCCGGAATCTGGCGCTTTGCGGTAACCACAGGAGAAAAGAAAAGAAAAGAAAAAAAAAATCCAGGCG
>JBBMEF010045050.1:0-13521 GCA_037832685.1 Sicyos baderoa
CGAAGTTCCCTGAGGATTCGACTTGGACTTACAATTATTAAACTTGCTACGCGAACGTGTATACTTGCACGTCTTGTAATTAGTTTCACACGGACTGCACCCACTTAACTTCGTCTACGACGAAGTTCCACACCATTGAGTCACCCAACCTTCCTGTTCGCTTCGCTGTGTATTCACTATTTTTACAACATGTACCCACAGTAGAGAGCCGAGATAGACGGGAAAGTTCTGAGAGCTCGAGATTCATTGAGTTGAGAAAGCCTTAGGGTGTAAGTCCGCAAAAAGGCAACCGTTTAGGCTAGCAGAAAGTTGTATGTTCTTATGAAACTCGAATGGTTTCTAAGTAGTATTCTATGTTTGAGGGTAGAGTCGTTAAATGAAAGTAGAACTCTTAAGTGAGAGTAGAACAGGTAAATGAGAGTAGAACTGTTAAATGAAAGTGGATCTGCTAAACGAAAGTAGATTAGTTTAATGAGAACTTAATAGTTTTGAGGAAGTAGAAAGTAAAGAAAACTGAGAGAGTGAAATATAACAGAAGGTAAAATAGATTTTATGAGTTGATTCTTTTAGAAAGGTAAAGAAGTGTTTGTTGACTTGCATACTTTTATTTGATGTTAAGTGTTAACGTATTGTATCCTGGTTGGGGATTCTTACTGAGTAAACTAGTTTTGCTCACCCTTATTTACTTGTTGATCCACAGGTAACTTGGAGAAGCGTCGCTGATGGCTGGAGAGGAGTAGAGAGATCATGGAAAATGCTTCTGGACTTGTTTTTATTAACTATTAATTACTCTGGGTTGAGAGATGTTTGTGTTTGTTTTTAAGGCATTTTCATTGCATGTAGTTGGGCACGGAGCCCTTAGGTTTTATCTGAACTCTATTGTCTGGATTCCTTTGAGGATTTAAATAAAATAGAAATGTTGTTCTGAAATTCTCTGGCTAGTGAGGCATTGCATGTTTTCCTTTGAAACAGGTTGCTTGGAAACAGGGACAGGTTTCTTTGTGTTTAACTGAGTGCTATTTGAAAAGTTTTAAATTGAATGGTTGTTTTACTTATTCGAATCCGGACTAGGTTCTGTATGTTTATTTCCGCATTTAAAGTTATGCATGAGCTAAAGACCTAGGTTTAGGACCGTTATTCGAGTCGGGTCTTTACAGGTGCTCCCCACGGGGATACACTCGGTCGAATAAAACCTCTGTCGAGCATCTCCTGTAATTGCTCCTTCAGCTCTTTTAACTCTGCTGGCGACATTCGATACAGAGCTTTTGATATGGGAAGGGTTCTTGGCTCGAGCTCGATGGTAAAGTCCACCTCTCTCCTTGGTGGCAAGCTTGGTAACTCCTCTAGAAACACGTCGGGAAACTCTTGCACGACAGGCACTTGGTCAACGGTCTTTGGGGCAACGCTCTCCCCAGACAATTTAGCCAAAAAGCCCCAAGCTCCTCGAGCTAACAAGCAATGGGCTTTCACTGAAGAAATCAAAGGAGGATACGCTCCACACTACCTCTTTCTGACGACACTCAATCACTGCATGGTTTTCTGACAACCACTCCATTCCTAAGATCACGTCGAAGCCACTCATAGCCAACACTATGAGTGAGACCTTTAACTTTGCTAACATGCTAACTCCCGAAGGAGTTGCCACGGACATCTCATATCCTAAAGGCTCTAAACTTAAACGTGCAGATTTAGCAAAAGCAGCAGATATAAAAGAATGCGTAGAACCGGAATCAAACAAGACAAAGGCATAGTGTTCCAGAACAAGGAGTGTACCTGCCACAGCGGCATCTGTACGATCTGCCTCCTGACGAGTTTTGACATACACTCGTCCCTGCTGCTGTTGCTGAGCTGGCTGAACTGCAGCCTGAGTACAAGACCGGGCCATATGCCCCTCTTTGCCGCATCTAAATCAAACACCTGACCCTGCACGGCAAGCTGCCTGATGAAGCCTTCCGCATGTGTTACACTGGGGGTTCTGCTTAACCCCATCATTCTGTCGCGGCTGAAAGCGACCTTGGTTACCTTGGTTACCCTGGCTACGAAACTGAGACTTCTTCTGAAACTGGCCGGAACGGCGCTGACCGCCTCCATACTGATTTCCGGAAGACTCAAACTTCCTTTTATGACCTACTGCCTCAGAAGCCTTCTGGAAAGGCGCGACAGTTGTATAAGATTCAGGGCGCTCCTTAGCGTGGTAGTTGATTGCTAACTCCACTGCTTTCTCATAGGTCTCTGGACAGTGACCCTTCACATCATGAGCCACTGTGTGCCTCAAGCCTGAAATAAACCTTCTGATCTTTGCCTCAGGTGTCGAGATCATATCTTCTGTGAAGTATCCATAGTTTGAGAACCTGCACTCATACACTTGGACCGAGTCTGCTCCCTGTTTCAGGTTAGAGAACAACTCAATAATTCGTTCTTGGACTTCAGCACTGACATACTTTGTTCTGAAGGCTAACTTGAAAGCATCCCATGTAACAGGTGGAGACCCAGCTGGTCTTAACATCAGGGTGGCCTCCCACCACCTTCTGGCTGAGCCGGCTAGAGCATGAGCTGCACACCTAGCCTTCTGGACCTCTGAGCACTCCATAACAAGGAAAGTGTATTCCAGGTTGGATATCCAGTCAGCTGCAATCATGGGCTCTCCCATGGCGCAAACTTCTCTGGCTTCCACTTTATTAAATCTTTGAGCCACCTACCAGTGTGGTCTGCTCCCTCAGCCACCACGGGTTCAGCCATATCATGTTCCTGTGGAACTGGTGGTGCTGGAGCTACTGGAATCGCTGGAGCTGCTGGAGCTATTGGAGCAACTGGAACTGCCGAAGGGACAACTGGGGGTACTGGGGCCCCTTGCTGAAACATTCTGGTCAGCTGCTCAATCTGGACGCGAGACTCTTCTTGCTGAGCCTCTAGCATAGCTCGGGTCTCGGCTCTCTGCTCAGTTCTCTGGTCGTTCAGAAGATTCACCATGAGGGATCTGATACTGGCAGCAAATTCTGCCCCTGAAGCGGGCTCTAGAGGAACTGCTGTGTCTATGCCTTCGCTCGGCGTGTTAGAAGCTGGGGTTACTGGCGGCCTATTTTCAGCCTCCCCTTGGAACGACGTTCCTGCTGCGTCCGAACCTAAGCGGACTCCCCGACCTCGCCCTCTACGAGTGTTCACCATATTGGTTATCTGAACCAAATAGTAAACAGCGAGTCAAAAATACTAATTTGGTTATCTGAACCAAATAGTAACTAAGTAGTACACTCGGTTATCTGAACCGATTACTAATTTGGTTATCTGAACCAAATAGTAAATAACTAGTATACTCGGTTATCTCAACCGAATACTATTTTGGTTATCTGAACCAATTAGTAATTAAAAGTATACTCTAGATGATGATAAATTCTATAATTCTTAACCCTTAATTAAAACATGTAACTGAGAGAGCGTACCTGATGACTGTCGGAGCGTGAAGGATCATGGGTAACGACTCACAACCGTAAGTCAGTCTACAGAATCTATGACTCTGAGCTCTGATACCAACTGTAAAGACCCGACCCAAATAGAGTCCTAAACCTAGGCCTTTACTACATGTATGACTTAAAAGTGGATAAACTTAAATCTATGGAAGTCTAAAAACAAGCTCGAATTAAAACTTAAATATTTAATTAAAAAAACTGGCCAGATATTAAAACAATTAAATAGTTCATTCTTGCTTAAAACAACAGAGCTTGCAGTCAACCATAATTCATAAAAGCCTGAGGGCTCTGTGCCCTAACTAAATGCAATGAAAACTTAACACAGTCTTAACTTTAAAATAAACTCAGAGTTCAACATCTCAAAAACAACATGACTAAAGACCCCATGATCCGTTCAACTCTTTCAGCCATCAGCCCCGCTCATTCTGGTTACCTATGGAACCACATTTATTATAAGGGTGAGCAACCTAAGTTACTCAGTAAGAACCCCTTAACGGGTACAATGCGTTAACTACCATCATCTAGCTAAACGTATAAAAGGTACTACTACACAACTTTCTTACATGCTTACATACATACTGGCGAACATTCATAACATACATAACATTCATACTTATAACATTCATACTGATAACTGATAACTGAAAGTACACTGAACTCAAGATCCCGAGGGAGCTCTCCACTCGGTGCTGTAATGAGCATAAACATGTACACATGTTGCTGGTACCAGGTGAAACTGGGTCTAGGGCTTCCTGAGCTGGTCCAGGTTCCCATGTTCTAAGACTGGGAATGGTGTCGCTGACAATAGGGGTGTGAGACCTCGGCACGAAAATGTTGTCAACCATTTGGCACCACACGCCCTTAGCTAAGGAAAACGTCTTGAGTAGGCTTACACTCAAGGATCGTTCCTAGCCCTGACAGGCGGCAATCTTGGCTACTACCGACACGCTGAATCGTGTCGGTGGTTGGGGACGGATCATCATCATCCCAACCCGATAGGCAACCTTTGGCCACTCACCAAGACTACGGACTGGACTACCTCCACGGTTATCTGAACCATGGGGACAGAACAGAGATGATAGGCAACCTTTGGCCTTCTCTGCCTGGGTGCTTACTGACGCACTAGTCCGGATGATGACTCTTACATTTCTAGGCTAACATACATATCATTCAGCCAGCCATCATAAAAAATCTACATGCAAGTCCTAACATTCCTGAATAGCAGTAATTCACCCATCATGGTACTATTTCAGTAAATTCATGGACAACATGCTTGCATGGAAAACATCATAACATACTTAACATTCTAAAACATTCAACACACATCAACAGATAATTCAGCCATGGATCATAGTATCAAATATACATAAAACTATTTAGGCGCTAACGAAATGTCCACGAACCGCGATAAGGAATCCTTACCTTGGCCGATCTAGCGGGACAACACAACGTAGCTAAAACCCTAACGAGGCTGCAACTACTGCCACTGGTTTCGCTGTAACGAAGGCTAGCGAAACGAACTCTGGCTACTGACTACTGAAGCACGGAAACACTTCTAAATCTAGCCAAGCAGACATAGAAACATTCGTTACTAACGAAGGACCCGCGAATTCTACAATACGAAGGTAACAGCGAGACTTGCCGCTATGACGAAAGCGAACGAACCCTGAGCGACTCGGCTGCTGGCACGCGACAAAACTTCTGTTCGCTGGCTAACGAACTGATACAGACGAACTTTCTTGAAAGTGAATAATGAGAACTGAAGACGAACGGTTCGCTGGAGTATCCACAGCAACCAATCTGAAAACGGCAGTGAACCTCTGATTCTTCGACAATGAACAAGACAACGCAATACATAAACCAACAAGTCAGATATAGCCCTTAACAAAACGAAGGAAACGAAACGTCAACAACAGAACCATAACTCTACCTGGCTAACTGTAATTCGCTGCGACGAAGGCTGGCGAACACGAAGCGAAACTGGGCAACGATGATCCTGAAGAAGAAGCTGAAGAACACCAATAGAAACCCAGAATCCGTGAGACAAAACCCCAAATCGATCAGCCCATTAACGAAATCGAAACTGAAGACGAACAAGGGAAGAGTTACCTTGCGACGAAAACGGCTGGACGAATCGGTCGTTGAAGAACAAGCTGCTGAAGAACTCGATGAAGAACAACGCTGCTGGGAGAAGAACATGAAGAACAAGGCTGCTTGAAGATGGAAGGGTTCTCGGCTGGAATGAAGTGAAGACCAAGTGAAGAGACAAGCCAAAAGAAGAAGAAATCGCTCGGTTGGAGAAGACCAAATGTTTCGTTTTGGCGAAGGTGAAGAGTCATTTGACAATTTTGGAATTGTGAAGAGACAATGGGTATTTTTGCTAATTTGCCAATTTTAAAAGCCTCTCAAAATTGTCCCTTCGAGTCCCAACGGAGACGATAAATATAATTCCTTATTTTCTCTTTAAAACCACCTCTCCAAGGGCAATGGTTCAAATCCCACAGTGTCCAATATTTAAATTCTCAATTTCTCTTTATTTAAATTACAACTCCTTTCCACCTCAAGTAACGGTTCGATTTCTAGGGCCGTTACAATTCATCCTAAACCCAAATAGCATCTCCTTTAGATAAATCTTATTGGTGAGCGATTTAGACATGTAGAACTTTTCAAGTTTGGCCCACAAAGTTGCTACATCTTCTATGTTGCTAACCCTTCTTAATACATTATCAACCAAATGTAGGATAATTGTGCTCCAGATGACATGACTCTAA
This sequence comes from Sicyos baderoa, assembly GCA_037832685.1. Classification (NCBI taxonomy): domain Eukaryota; kingdom Viridiplantae; phylum Streptophyta; class Magnoliopsida; order Cucurbitales; family Cucurbitaceae; genus Sicyos; species Sicyos baderoa. Next base: position 6,236 of record JBBMEF010045050.1, read on the forward strand.
CTTTTCATCATTAGTCATAGTAAGAGGCCATTTATGAAGGACATCTAAGGCTTTTGCAACTTTCTATTGCAATAAGACTTTCATTTTTCTCTTCCAAAGGCTAAAATCCTTTTTCTCATCAAATTTATCTAAAACAAATTTAGCCGACATATTTGCACATAATCCAAATGTAGGAAAGTAGAATAATCAGATAAATGCAAGCCTCAATCTCAAATAAAAAACAACAGGTCAACAAATTGAAATTACCCAATACTTATCACAAAGCAGCTCAACAGTATCAGTCTCAAAAAACAAAATTCCCAGTCAATATCACAAATACAAACCAATTTCCCAACAAATTTGCAATTTAAGAATCAAATATCACAATTTCAAAATATACTCATTGACAAGCAGTTTAAAACTATAAAAATTGGAGCTACAAATCAGCAACAATTATTCAGACTAGCAATTAGAAGCACTAATTTTCAATTCATAAATCAAACATGGCAATTGGATATATCAGCAAGTTTGATATATGACAACAACTTAACAAATAGAAATTGAACTAACCTTGAAATAATGAAGGTTTGTCCAACTCAAAATCAGGTTGGAATATGTCCTTTATTTGATCCAAACAAATTTCACCCAATCTTCCTTTCAAATTAAAAAGAAAATCTGCATAGAATCACAATTGCATGTTGCCGATACACGTGAAAACCTTGAATCTCCATTTCAAATGAATCTTTGATTCACACTTAAATCAAAGCAATCAACGCCGTAATAGTAACACATCATTTTTAGAAACGCCGACCCAAGAACATGTCCAAATCAACGAACAAGATCTCAAATTTAAGTTGTTGGATTTTAAACTGTTGAAACCAAATAAAAGACATAAAATGTTGGAATCTCAGAGTTACCAAATCATTGTCGAAATCTCAGATTTTTCAAAGAAGAAATACGATTCCACGGCCAGCACAATAGTCACTGGAAAAATTTTAATTAACCGATGAACCTTGCTCTTATTGAATTGATTTTAAAATCAATTCATGTTTGTGATAAATTTTCAAATCACAAATTGCAACAAAAGGCATCAGAAGAAATGAGCAACATTTAGGGGCATGTTTGGCTTTAAGGGGATGGGTTGGGTTGGATTGAGTTGGGATGAGAAGAGAAAATAAGTGAAATAAGTTTATGTTAGGGGGGAAGGAAAGAAAAGATAAAGTTATGTTTGATGTGAGATGAAAAGAGAATGGTTGAAGTTTTTATTTAAATAAAAAAATGGATATTTAATAGTTTTTTAATAATAAAGTTATATTTGATGTGATAAAAAGTGAATTGTTGAAGTTTTTATTTAAATAAAAAAATAGATATTGGATAGTTTTTTAATATTTTAATATTTAAATAAAAATGTGGGGCCCACGCATGGAGTTGGGTGGACTTATAGAAGTCCATGGGACAAACATGGGATATAAGTCAAGCCAAGCTAACTCCACCATTTCTCCTCTCCACAAACATGCCCATAAATCTCCACGCCAATGAAACAAAATTGTGGAAGATCGAACGCATGAGTAGGGGACGGGTTTTAACAGCAAAGTTCAGATTAAAAAATACAGCAGATTCACCAATGGATTCCAAAATAAATCTGCAGCAGAAACTAAAGCCTAAATGAGGCTCTAATACAAATTGTAGAGATATTTTTCAAATCTAAACCAAAATCAAACCAATAGAGATGAAATCAAATATAGAGTAAAGAAATAATGTATAAAAAAATTTACACCTATGTAAAGTGGTTCGGACTAGCCTACTCCATTGTTTAGAATGTGAAAGAGATACTCTCACTCATAATTTGCCATTGATACAATCGATAGCTCTTAATTGATGGCTAGGGTTTTCTCTCTTAAGGAAGAAGATAACCCATAAGGAGCTTTATATATTAGCTAAATCACACACCCTACAAAATGGTTAGTTAACCTAACCTCACAATTAACCTAAGTTTCACTAAACTTAACATATGGGTGATCGGTTCGTTGCTGCTCTTATAAATGTATGGAAATCTAGTCGAATATAATACTCTAAATGCAATGTGCTCAGCATTCAACATATATCATGCAAGTATACATGGTCATTTTGTGATCAAGTGATAAGTAAAAGTCATCTCCCACAAGGACTAGTGAATTCCAATTAAGTGCCAGTTGAAAAGTCAATAACAAAAAATGTAAAGGATATTTTGAGTGATGGAACGGTTTGTTTGAAAAGTAAAGTAACGTAACATGAAATGAGAAATAAAATGCTAAGGACTACAAAAAACAGCTATAACAGACAAAATGCAAATACATAAGAAATGCTAAAGTAAATGCTGAAAATAGAACAAATCACTACAATGAGAAGATAGGCTCGGGTTAAGGGGGTTTTGAGTGTGATTAACATGCAACAAGGGTAAAACTATTGGTGAGAAGCAAACTCCGTACAACATGAGTTCTAAAACTCCCTCTCGGGATGCATTCATTCTCCTCGAACTTGCACTCTCGCATCAAAGTTCGAAGCTCACCAACACGAAATGCGCACTAGTGAAGTGACTATCTCTAGCCTCCTTCTTTAACAGGTAGTGGATCCTATCACTGAAACTAATGAACATCTATAGTAGGTCTCTAACCCCTCTCTCTCTCGAGACAGCGAGGAAAGCAAACATGAATGGGTGATCAGCCGAAACATGCTCTTAATTAAAAGGCCTATGATGACATAGCCCGACATCCCCCTGCTCACCCAAGGAACATACATCACACACTCAACCCTTAACCCTCACCTAAAACGTGCTTAGCTCATGATCGTATCAACAAAAACAACAACAAGAAGGAAGAATGTCGTACACATCATGCAACAGTAAGAAATACTTAGAAAATTTAATAGATGAACAGATCCACAATGAAACAGTGCTCACAAACTTGTATAAACTACAGATAACCAGCAGAAACAACACAAATTACTCAAAAGTAAGGAAAATGCCAAAATATGATAGAAAACGACTAAGAGCTACATTATCGAGCAATCACAAACGTTCATGCTCCAGAAACTACAATATAGAAAAGAACAAAAGGAAATGAAAGGAAAAACAGAAGGAAGAAAGTTGAAATACGAAATTGCAGAAATGCTGAAACAGATGCTGCAGATTCTGAGGCAATTCCAGCAACTCCAGAAATTCTCTCCCAAAAGCCATTGGGGCTCTCAATCCAGCCTCCCTTCAAATCCCTAAAATGGTCCTTAAATATCCCCCTCAAAATGTAGATGAACGGCTCAGATTTTAGGTTAAAAGTTGGCTTGTTCGCTACTCTAGGAATGACATCAGCAAGGGGGACCACAGTAGGGAATAGTGCCGAGGACCACAACATGGGGGATCACAGCGCCTTGTTGGAATTCACCGAATGCTTGAACAAATGCTAGAAACGGGGCATTCTCTTCATAAACTTCACTCTTCACTTTCAAATCACGTCCTGATCTTTGTTTGTCTCAACAAGTCAGCATACAACAACCTGAAAGGATATAATCAACTCAACAAGTCAAAGGTTCTAGAAATGTTTAAAAGAATGCTGAAAACTTATACATTTTGACTCAAAAACTCTCTTTCTCTTAGTATTTCTAATCCTCGCCTCTTTTACTACATGAATTGCATTTTATATGTATTTTCTCTATTCTAGGGTGAGACCAAATCAAGACAATAATGCACAAAACTCTCTATAAAAAATCCTAATGAATGACTAAATAACACTCTAATTAAGAGTTATCAATGGGTTAAATACAAATGATGTGCAATTCAAATTAAAAACTTTCATCTTAAAAAAAAAGTTACGAAAGATAGTTTTACCGATATGAATAATATGCTTGTGAATTTGAATTCCCACCTTGGTGGCTTGTACTAAAAAAAATTTGTTTTGAATAGGTAAAATGTAATTAATTAACCTCATATTGTTATATTTAATTTAATTCATTATTGTGTTATTTGATAAAAGTGAAACTAAAATATGGAGAAAGAAGTTGCCTTGCACACCATTGTAAATAAAACTAGTTTTGATAGCCTACAAAAGTTATTTTTTTGCAATTAAATTAAGGGTTTGGATCTGAATTATGTGAAGGGAACAAGTGGAGATGAAGAGTTGTTTGCAGATCTATTGAAAGATGACATTATTGCATTGGATGACAGTTTATTATGTGCAACTCATAATTCAACCCCTATAGTCATGAATTTCTCCGAATCGAAGATATACACCCACTTACCGACACAAACTGTCGTGCCGGAGACGGAGGCAGCACCGTGTCAGGGCAGCACCACCTGGAGAATAAAACTAAAGAAGCACGGTCTCAACAACAATCACTTTGAAATTGGGCTTCTTGTCTTTCTTCTCATCATATTTATGGCTTCTCTTCACGTAGTTTGGTGGTAGGGCAGCTCAGCTACAAGAGAAGCCAACTTTCATTTATCTTATAATATCATTACTCAGACACAAACATTTATTTACTTGCCTTCTTACTAATTTTTTTCTTAGATGGTATCACATTATATTTTGATGGGCCTTTGATAGTCAATGTGTATAGACGAAGGGGAAAGTAAGTGTCCGTTGTACTAGATGATTAGTTTTATTTATTACTACGATGTTATATTCTATTGTGATAAATTCTTGTAACTGACATGTCATACCCTACTATAAATAAAAGTCTCTTGAGTACCGTAGGGTACCTGAACTGTGGAAAACTAGTTGTCTTGTGTGCAGTAAACACGCACTTGCGCAAGTATACGCGGTCTACAACAAGTAATAAATAAATTATCGATCTCCACATGGACTGTGATTTACCTGAGGTGATGCTTAGAATTAATAGAAAATACACGAATATATTTTGAGGTAGTTTGGTTTGAATAGCATAAAAGTAAATAAAACGTAGTGAAATAGTTGAGAGAGATAATGTAAGAACCCATAATTTTAAACTACGTTTTTTATGTCATGCTGACTAAAAAAAAGGTTACAAACATGAATTTTTCAAATTTCAAAGCTTAAAATAACCACTCCTGATGAATTTATTTCAAACTAATGTTTCAAGTAACAAGTTGGCCAAGGTGTTTCAAATAATAGTAAATGGGCATCCATGCCCGACTATTACAACGGTTAAAAAAAAAGGAGTTCAAATTACACGAGTCAATAATGAGACAACGAAAGAATTAACTTTCCTAACGACTAGTCAGCTAATGCAACAAGCTCCACCCATGATCTCTTCAACACCTCTCGGCTAACCGTCTCGGTGGTATCCCTAAAATACACGTGGAAAGAAAATAACCATAAAAGGGTGAGTATAAATGAATACTTCGTAAGAACTCCCCAACAGAGCTACAATGCACAAAGAAGAACTTATCATGCTAGCAATACATATATGCTCTCATCTCGACATAACTCACTAAACTAGTCAGGAAATCTGTTACATGCCTTCCTCGATCAATCAACTTTATTCTCAACTCAACTTAGCTTTTTTACTTGGTCATGCGGTTGGTTGCATGACTCTTTCTTTTGAGGCCCTCAAGACACTCACCTAAGCTCAACATGATAGGTTATGAAGTTCGTTACACAACTTTCTTATGAGGCCCTTAAACACTCACCTAAACATAAGAATATAACTAGTTATGAAGTACGTTACACAAATTTCTTGTGAGGACCTTGAGACACTTACCTAAATGCAAGAATATAACGAGTTATCAAGTTCGTTACATAACTCTTTTCTGAGACCCTTGAGAAACTCAACTGTTGGTCATGAAGTTCGTTACACAACTATCTAGCTCGAACACAACTTTTCACTATTGGTGTACCGACGACACCGATCCAGGTGAGCTGATAACTCTCAAATGGAGCATATTTTAGGCTATTTTAGTTTGTATTAATCTTTAGTTTCAGGAGAAAAGGGCGCGCGAGAAAGAAAGAATAAGAGAAAAATGTAGTAATACGCATGTATACATATTTTGACGCCGCAAATGTTGTTTTACAGAATTTTCATAAAAAATGTGCTAAAAGCTTACAAAATGCAGGATTATGCGATGGAACGAGTTAACAGAGCTAAACACGCGGATGGCTACATTCAAACGAGACGTATATACTGACATGGCAGTTGCTTTCGGAAGACGACATCGACAAGGAAATAATTCAGAGAATATAATCAATCATTAAGGTGAGGTCAATCAAACAATTAGTGAGAGCAAATCACGAGATTTACATTTATGAGAATTTTCCCGCTCGATCCGACTTGACAACCAAGTAATTGCACACTATAAATATTCAGAAGAAGGTCGAAGTCAGGTGAGCCGATCGGATGACCGACTGATCTCAAGATTATGCCGAATCTCAAAAGGAAGCACTGGTTGTGTTCGTTAAGGCTGATGACAAGGAGACTGCACACTTCACATCCGCATCGATTCCATTTTACTATTTTTTTTATTAGGAGTAGATTGTAGTATTAAACATTAGTCGTTGAATAAAATCAGCTGATTTAACTTCTGCTTGTGTTTTGATGCTATATCTACGTTATAGGAGTTTTAATTACTTACATGAATAGATGCATGTTAGGGGCAAATTTTAATTAGATTTACACTACTATACTTGAATATTATGTTTATGCGTCGATTAGCTATCCCCGCATAAGTCTTGCAATTATTCGGAAGAAAGCATTGCATGTAGACCCTGTTTGCTATGATAGGTTGTACGAATAGTTGTTCGTTATTTAGAGTGTTAGGAATAACCTCACAATTACTTGTGTTGCCTAGTTCTAAGATGGAGATCCGTGCTTGGAGTACTTATTTGTTTAGGAAGCAAGAATCGCATTAACTATCCCTCGCATCTAGCATTCTCTAGGATCGTGTAGTTAGTTTCTACTCATTGCATTGCACGTTTACTTTATTATATTTAATTTCAAAATATTAAAACCAACACAATCAACACTTATAAATATACACCCTTTACTTTATGCATGCCTCTCTTCTTAGAAATTGTAAGTTTAGACATTAATCCATGTGAGATCGGTAAATTATAAATACTTATTACTTGCTGCATTTTTCGACCGCGTATTGTAACAACCAGGGTTTCAGAGTCCGACTTCAGGTCAGTTGGCCGTTAAAACCGTTAAGAAATCTTGGTTAGGTTTGGAAATGTTATTGGATTAATAATTTTATTCATTATTATTTGCAGGAGTTGCTCCGAGTTATTTGTAACGACCCGTATTTTCATAAAGACGTTTCAGGTGGTTTTGGTCGTTATTCCCGTTATCGTTGGTTCTTGGAG
>JBBMEF010045081.1:0-13519 GCA_037832685.1 Sicyos baderoa
CTCCAAAATACAAACCAAAATCTTTAAATCCATAAATCCCGAACGATCTCCACGACATAGATTTATCAATAAATAAAGATGTCTCTAACCAAGAATAAATCCAACTAATCAATCCAAAATCGAACTCCCTTCAAGGACCAATAACGGGAATAACGACCCAACCAACCTGAAATGCCTTTCTGAAATTACGGGTCGTTACAACATTATTACAAAAACGAGCGTCAACGATGACATTTTACAACTTTGCAAGTCAGCAATGAAATTTCAACAATACGGACAACAAGGCTATACGGAAAAGGAAAGCGCAACTGAATTCGACTTTATGGATCTTAACTAGGATTATCAGTCGCAATTTGGGGGAGATCGAAGCATCTATCCGCACAATTCAAACTTTCAAGGAGAATCCAACAACATAAGCTATGTATGGGAGGGCAGGAGTCATGAACCTAGCAATCTAATACATGATCGTGGCATGGAGGATTCAACTATAGAAACTGAAGAGCAGTTAAGACGGAAAAAATGGTTACGAGATAATGGTATCATACCAGAGCAATTAAATTATATATCCTCAACAATTATATATACTAAATTCAAATTAAAATTGAATTGTTGTAATCAAAATATCATAAATCAACTCAGGTACCTGCTTATTTTATTGTTTCTATCCATATTATATATCAGTTCACTGTTCAATTATAACTTTTTTTTTAAAAAAAAAAATGAAAAATTATAACTTTTACTCCTCGTTTATTTTTTTTTTTAATAATTAATTTAATTATATTTGACCAACATTTTCCAAAATAATTTAACTATACTTGACCAACAACTTGTTCATACAATCATTATTTTATAACCTTCCTCAATAAATTATGTAGAAGCTTTTTTTTTTTTTTGTATATTTGTAAGAGAATTAAGTTCTTATATAACATTGTAATTTCAAAAAAATAAAATAAAATAATAAAAATAAATAAATCTTACATAACACTTGTTGAGTAGAGCTTAGGAATAGAGATGTGTATATATACGTGTTGATTTCGTTGATTGATTGTAATTCAATTTAACTCTACGGTTAAAAATTCGATCGTGAAAAATGATACTCACTATATAGATTTTTTTTTTCTTTAAATGTGTATATACCCTCTAATCTATTTAGTCATTACTTTTCTAGTAGCGAATATTGTGACGATTGATAAAAGAAGAATAGTCATAGTATAACAAAAATATACATATATGATCCTAATAATTTTTTAACAATAGTTTTAAATTATGAAGTTTTTTTTTCAACGATCAAAGTTGCTATTTAATTAAACTAGGCTAAGATAATTTATCATAAAAGCACAACAAATAAAGTAGACCACTCACTCACACAATTTAGTAGTTTTTTTAATTTAATATTTTTTAGAAAAGTTAATTTAATATTTAATAATGGAATAAGAATAGAGATTCAAACCTACTCGAAAAACATATATTAAAGTTCATCTTAACTGAGACAATATTAAAAAAAACTTACTCAAATTTAGAAAATAATTATAAATATAGTCATTTTTTAAAATTTTAACCGCTAGAATCAGTGATATGAATGGATATTAATAATACATAATATTGAATTAAAGAGTATTTATAATATTGTGTTAAAATGTATTAATAATTATAAATATAAATATTTTAAAATTTACCTTTATGTGTAATTATTTTGTAAAAATAAATAATAAGGTACAATTTCCCATATTAAAATTAGATATATAGTCCACTAATATTATTAGTAATGCACAACAAATACAAACCTATTTAATTGGAGGGAGATCAAAAACTACATAATAGGAAAGCCAAAGGATGCAATAAACTTTCAATCAAAAAAGCACACACCAAAAAAGAGAACACGTTACAAACATACAATCCCATAATAAATCTCAAGGAAGACACAATCACATTGCAAAAGTTCAGGTAGCCACTGCCTAGGGTGCACCGGGTGGTTCCTCGTGGCCAACCCCGGGGCTATGCCCGGGTGAGGTCGGCCGGAAAGCATCAATCTCTACATATTTATACCGGTTTGTCGAGAACGCTGACTCTAGAACCGTGGTCGGTGGATGAATGTCATGCAGTGGTCGTGATGTTACAGGGTAGAGGGGAAGGAGAAAAGTGAGAAGAATGATAAGAACAAACAAATTCAAGTGTAAACTTCTAGGAACCATAACAAAATTTTTTTTTTTTTTTTTTTTTTTTTTTTTTGGATGACAAAAAGAAGAAAGGAAATTGGCATGAAAATATGGCAAGGAGCTGAGATTTTACAGTAGTATTTATGGTGATGGTTGGCTTGGGAGTTGCCATAAGACAGCTATTTAAGAGAATTTAAAAGGACCCACTTGAGGATTTCTTAAATTTTTTTGCTCACATGGAGATGTTGGGGTTTAAAATCCAATGAAACTGCCCAAAGAAAAGAAAAGAAAAGGCATGGGAATAGTTTCCACATTTGGGATGTTTTATGATTCATTCTCATTGCAAAATTGGCAAGGCAATTTCTAGTGGGCATTTGTTTATTTGGGAAGTTTTGATTTGTGTAATTTTTTTTTTTTTTTTGAAGCATTTGATTTGTGTAATTAGAACATGGGTTCTATCTCAAAATAAATTGATAAATTAAGAAATGAGTAGGTACCTAATCTATAATTTTAATTTTAATCTTTTATTAAATTTAATATCTATTTGGATTTTAAATAATAATATAATATTTTATCTCAATATTAATTGGTAATGATCTATCCTACAACAATTATGAGAAGGCATTTTAAATGCAAAATCCTCCACCATCTCTAGTTTTAAAAAAAAAATATTTATGTAAAAAATATATTGAAATTTCAGTTGTTTTATAATGTGTGCATAAATCAATTAGTTAAAATATTGGGAATTTGCACTGTATAGCAAATTTTCTATTCTACATTAGAATTATAGCAATTTTTAAAAATATTGTAAATATAGCAACTTTTTTTTTATAGACTCTATCAGACGTTATTGATGGAGTCTATCAGACGCTATTGATGGAGTCTATAAATCTGATTTTGCCATATTTACAAATATTTTCAAAAAGTTGCTATTTATGCAATTTTTTTGCCTTATTATAATATACATGCAAATTCCCCTATAATATTTATATTATTCATTAAGAAATTTTTGAAGTTTAAATAAATCCACCTCTTCGCATATTATCGCACAATTTTTTTATCACTAGTGTTGATACCGTATTTAGAGTTGGTACCTACGTTAAATTTGGATCGGAGGTAAACATACAAGACCCGTAAGAAAAACATAAGAGAGCGAACATTTTGATGCTTAAGTTAGTTTAGTCAAGTATATATTATGTTTCCCGACAAGAGAGTTTTTATGTCGGGCACTTTTCGATTAAATTATCAAGCGATAATTGATGAATATATGGATTGCCCGTCATCAAACTCTTTCGATGATGGGTGATAACTCTCAAGCATTGTGAGTTAAAGTAGGAAATAAGATATATTTTGATAAGAATTTGCTAACATTTATGAATTGAATTAATATGAACTTTCACCCCATTTTAACAAAGTTTCGTTTAAACGAAACATCCTATAATTTTATGATCAGGATGCATTTTAGAGATTTCGTTGTAGCAAAAGTGTTTGATTTTGTGCAAACTATATTATGTTTAAAATAATTGATATTTCTTAGTTTGTCTACAACAATCCTAACCGCGTGAGCTATTGTCTTTGGAGACCATTGATACCTCTGCTCGCACGAACCATTATCAACTTGGGACCACCTGACATTTCTTCTCCACGAACATTCTCTGCAAAAGTTGTCCAAGTTGGGACCACTTCTTTCGCTGGAATTGGCTTCGCTAGGGCGAAGCGTTGTCAAAGTGTTTGCTTCTTTGAGCTTTGGTTCGTTGGCTTCGTTGTGATGAAATGTGTTGCTTCGCTTGAATCACTCCCCATTTGTGTGAACTTCGCTTTGCTCCATTAGGATGTTGTAGACAAACTAAGAAATATTAATTCTTTTAAACATAATATAGTTTGCACACAATTAAACACTTTTGATACAGCGAAACCTCTAAAATGCATCCTAATCAGAAAACTATAGGATGTTTCGTTTAAGTGGAACTTTGTTATAATGGAGCGAAAGTTCATATTAATTCAATTAAATATTAGCAAATTCATATAAAAATATATCTTATTTTCATACTTTAACTCTCAATTCTTGAGAGTTATCACACCCCCAAACTTATACTATTGCTCGTCTCGAATAATAACTGATCCATTTTAATGGAGGGAATTTACTTTTTCCTATTTTTCCATCGCTAGGCATATACCATGTTACAAACTTTGCTAAAGCAAAAAACAATCAATTTGCAAATTCAAAAATATTTCTAAGTAAAAGTTCTACTATAACTAGACCATGCTGTGCGAAACTTTAGAATCTCTGAAAACTCCATTTTAAATATCACTTTAGCCTTTGGTTCACCAAAAATCATTTTGGTCTAGAACTTCGATTCTTTGGTTCTTTTGGCTTTCCCTAGTCAATTAGATTAAACCTTTTGCTTTAGAATTTCGCTCATTTTAAAGATTGGTTTTCTAATCTTTTGCTGAAGTGAATACTCTCTTTTTATAGTTTGTTGGGAATCTCTCTCTTACGTTTCCTACTATCGCTTGCTCAATTTTCATCAAATGTTTGATATAAAGATAGATACGCAATGTTAGAGCAAACGACAGCGGAGAGATAACACCAAAAACTTGGGCTACTAGCCCTTTGATTCACTTCGCTCTCGCGAATATTTTGGGAAAATTTTGGATTTTTCATGTTTTTGCCCAACCCTAGGTTTAGACTTGCAAAATCTCACCTTTTACTTCAGCTAATTTTGAAACATATTGAAATTTTTGATGCTGAATCACTCTTGAAGCATATTGAAATTATTGCTTGGCTTTTCGCGAGCATTTTGTATAATTTTGCATCGGCGAACCTCACCCCCAAACTTAGACTTTTCATTGTCCTAATGAAAATACCCAGCACCCCCAAACTTAAAGTTTGCTAAAATTTTAAGGCTTGGGTTAGATCGAAATTGAGTTCGCTCAAGCTAAAGACTCTGCGAAACTGAGTTTCTATACTTATCAAATTTTCGAAAACTAAGGCTTCTATACCCTACAAAACTTCGCTTCGTCCAAACTAAAACTTTCACGCCAGCATCGATAAGTTATAAAATTATTTTACAAAGAAAGAAACTTGACTTAAACAAATAAAGAGTAAAAGAGATTTTGCAAAAGAAAGGTAACAAAAGTTCGCCGAAGCGAAAAACAATAGCATAAATATTCAAGATTTTTGTTTCATTTACATGCAATGTTACAAAATATGGATTCAAACTTAGCGAAATAACAAGGCATGCATTCATACATAACAATTATAAAAGATAAGAGCGAAGAGGAAACAGGAGACTTCCATTCCAATCTTGGTAAGGTGGAGCTTCGCTGGGCGGATCATCATGTCGCTGAAGCAAAGATTCAGGGAACTGCGGAAGAACTGGGGCGCCTTGAAAAATATAAAAGAATTGCTAAAGGACCTGGTCTAGCTCATTAATGTATGCAGCAAGAGTGTCGAGCCGCGAGGCCTTGTCCTTCAAAATCTCTAAGATTTGAGCCATCTCACTTGCAAGCTCGACCAGCTTCAACTCAGCGCTTCGCCTTGGCCTTGCGCTTACGAGACTTCTTGGCAGAGGACTTAGCCATTGGGCAGATTGGCTTCTTCCTTGGAAGTTTCGCGTCATTTGGCTTCTTCTTTACCCCTTGAAAAGCGTAGAGTCCAATGACCATGTGTGGATAGAAGAAGTTTCTCGCGCGCTTGCCTGTCCAGGTGCTAATCTCGCTCACAGTGACTCGCCCTACATTCATGGTAAGGCCAGCCATTATGGCGTAAATCAGAAGGGCTCGCTCTTGCGTCATCGTTGAGTCGTCGGTATTAGCGAAGTCTTCACGAATGAAGCCCAGATGCGAGCTTCCTCGTTTAAGTTGGCCGCTTAGAATTTATCTTTTCGAGGCCCTTCTTTCCACTTCGCTCACGCGACTCCAATGGTCTCTAAACACTTCGCCAGCTCTTTGCTAGGGCGAGTCCTCAGCAAGACCTCGTACTCGGATTCTCCATCTTTGTCTTCATAAATCTGAAGACTCTCATTCCAATCTTCCAGAGCCCAATAGATGGTTTTCCCTCGCACTATTGCTGTATAGATTGAGCGATCGAGTATACTTGCATAAAACTAGATCACCCAATCTCACCTCGTTTCCGCACTCGGCACGCAGAACTGATCCCAGCCTCGCTCTTCAATTTGGCGAACTACACGCTCTGGGAGGTTGTAGATGTCCGGCTCAAACCCTTGCTCTTGCAAGAAGTTCTTCGACTGGAACTCAATGACATTTTTACTGATAAGCTGACGAGCCATTTCGTTCTGGTGAAAGGCTTCTTCTTTGCTCATTATGCCCTTTCCCTTGTCTAGTTTTCGCTTCTTCTAAACTGGCCTCAGTGCAGACTTCTTCACTCGTCTTTGCTTGATAGGCACCAGTACCTCGGTCTTCTCTACTTCATTGACTTCTTGGCGATGCTCGCCTGTTGCAGTCCTATATTTGCCCTCGTGAAGGCCGATAGCTTCACCCCCTTTTGGATCAACATCATGCTGACCAAGTGCCAACTACGTCTCATCTCCGAGGGTTTCGTTCGCTTTGCCCACTATATCTTGCTCCGACAACTCCTCTAGAGGAATTGCAAATTCCTCCTCTTCGTCGAAGTTTATAACTTCTACGTTCGCCCGACCATCAACACCTTGTTGAATTTCTTGATTTGTTGTATCCTTCGCTAGGGTTTCCTTAACATGGTTTTCCTCTTTTTGGGGTGGGTTTGCTTCAATCCTCGTTGTAGCGTTCACAGTAGATTGGCCAGGGGCCAATTGTGTGTCATCCGCTACGCCTTTGGGCTCATATAAGTCCTTGAAACACTCGTCACCTTCCCCGTTTCTTCTTCATCCAGTATCGCCCCGACGACATCTTGATTCGCTTCAACAATGGCTGCATCAGTCAGGGACACCGAGTGCAACTCCACTGCTCCACTTCCCTCGACCACAGAAGCCTCGAGATCCTCTCTAACTCTTTCTCCACTTTCCTCAGCCACAGAAGCTTCGGGATCCTTCCTCAGAGCCTCGCTAATTTTCTCCATCTCTCGCTGCCTTAGTGCAGCGACTTCCTTCTTCTCCCTGTTCTTTCACTCTTTTCTTAGCTTTCTTCCCTTCTCCTTCCTTTCTCGCCTCTCGGTGTCTGCCTCCAACTTTGAAAATTTCTCTTTCCAATCTGGGGGGAGTTCGAGCAAAACATCTGATTTCACCAACTTAACAGGCTTCGCCTTCTCCACCGCCTTTGCCACAGCAGGCGATTCAACTCTCACATAAGGTTCAAGAGACTTACTTGGCACAGAAGCTTCAGTCGACTTCGTTGGCACGGTCTTTGGCAGAGGCGAAGGCATCTTTCGCCTAGGCGAGATCGTCTTTGACCCTTCCTCAGCCGGACCTTTCTTCGCAGGCCCTTTAGCTCCTTTCACTCCGACAGGACTTCCGCTTGCTTTTGCCGATGCCCCAACTGGCTTTGTTGGACTTGGCCTTTTATCTGATTGCAGTGGCGGCATGAACTTTGTCAACGGAGCTTGTTTCTTTGAACCCTCATCGGCTAGGCCTTACTTCACCGGCAAACTCTTCTCAGAGAAGAGCTTCTACTTCAGAGCGACCATCGATGGATCGATCCTGCTCGCTGCTTCCTTCTTCTTCTTACCTTGCTTCGCTAGGTTAGCATTCGTGGGCTTGTTTCCGGCCATGTCTATGTGCGAAGAATGGGTTTTTGAAGGTTGAACGAAGAAGGAGATCGGAGAAAAAGAACGGAAATCAGAGAATTGGAAATCGTAAATCAGAGAAGATAGGATTTTAGGGTTTTGAGGACTCGAACGCGTAAAGAACGAAATAGAGACGAGTGTGGGTTTTATAGGCAGGCGAATGGCAATGGTGGGAAGCAACGCACAACGGCTGGCTATGGGGAAACAGAATCGTCGCCTGCACACGCGAAACCTGGGTCGTCGGATCCTTCATCGCGTCGGCATGTGGCGACCAGGGGCTAATCGCGTCAGTCGATGCGAAGCGTGTTAAAGATGTGTTGCCGCTCCAACAGTTACATTTTCTGACGTCATCGCGTGGTGTCATGGAGATAAGATCATTAGCATGGGCGAAGGTATTTACTCTGCGATGGCGAAAGAAGAACAAAATTTTCCAATGACCCGTTTCTCGTTTTAGTGACAAAACTAATAACTAAGCGAAAGTTACTTCTACTAAAATGAAACTAAACTATCGCTAAAAAATGTACAAATTAACTCTACTGACCTGGTCTAGAGAAGTTCTCATGAAAATGACACAGATAATACCTTTGCTCTAGCGAAACAATCATGCGAGAGGCCAAATAATGATCTTTTGTGGTGGCCCATCATTTATGTCTTGCTTGAGCCTTCGTTGGTACTCAAATATTTTTGCTTTTTCACCTGGAATTGAGATCAATTGCGAACATATTAGCTTTTCAAATTGAGCGATGTTACTTACCTCGTTCGTGAAGGTTTGCTCTTGAATTATCTCAATCTCTTGGTATTGCTCCACCTAAAAGTTGTTAAAATATGCTTCAAGATTCCCTTTAAATGTCAATCTTTGAGGGCATGAAGGTGGAGGAATTTCAAGCAAGGTAAAATTCTCCCTGAAACTTTCTTCAGCTTGAGGTGAATCAACTCATCAACAAAGGATTCTTTCTCCTTTTCCAAGGCATATTCTCAGATTTTGCTTCATCATAATATCCCGCGACCATTTCCTCATGTGTTTGCTCCGGTTTCGTTCTCGCGAATATTTCTAATTCTCCTTGGATTCATCTTGAATGCCTTATTTATCAATCAAAACTTCATCAGTATCCAATACGTATGCGAGAAATTGTTTCAACTGAGTGAAAGTTGCTTCCTCAATAGGCTCCTCCTCATTTGGAAATTGTTCGTCTTGATGGAATTGCTCAAAATCATATGCTTTTCAAATTGAAAATAGCACATCGGCTGAGGTTCGCATAGATTGCTTCACTCAACTCCTTCGTTGGTCAACATCTGTAAAGACCCGACCCGAAAACGTTCCTAAACCTAGATCTTTAACTCAATGCATGGCTTAAAACATTATATGCAAGAATGACATCTAGATTCTAAGTCAAAACAGTGGAAAATAAAAACATTCAGAACATTCAACATTAAACTCCTTGGAACTTGTCCCTGTTTCCAAGCACCTGTTCCAAAGCAAATCATTTCAAATAACGTCTATGGCCAGAGAATCTCGAGTTGAAAACAAAATTCATTTCAATAATAAAACTCATGGAATCCAGACATCATTCTAAAAACCACCTAAGGGCTTCGTGCCCTATCTACATGCATTCAGAGTTTCAAAGAAATAAACATCTTATTTTCTCCATTTAACTAAGAGGCACCAAAAACCATAAATAAATCCACCAAGCTTCAAACTAAAATCTTTTAAATTATATTTTACGAAACCGAGCCTCCACAACTCCAACACAACCGGAAACGAAACCTGCCAAGAACCAAAACACAAATAATTATTCCAATATAAAACCAACTCCAAACCAAAGACCAAATAACGGGCATAACAGCCAACCAATCTCATACGACACTCTAAAATTCCGGACCGTTACAACCACACTTCAAATCCTAACGAAGTCACTAGATTAATCTTTAATTTTCACATTTGAATTCCCAACTTCCTCAAGACAAAACCACCCAAACTCGAATCCTGTCAAGAACATAAAAAGCCATTAAATAAATAATTTTCATTTAATCCAAACTCCATCCAAGGACCATTTAACAGGAATAACGGCCAAACCAACTTGAAACGACGTTATGAAATTTCGGGCCGTTACATCACATCTCCTTTAAAACAACCTTGGTCATGACCAAGCTCCACTTGATTACATCTCCAAACCAAATTCAGGAATTTACTAAAAACCAAAGCTGCTCAAAACTTTCTACCAGACTCAGACCGAACAACTCAAAACTTATTGCCTGGGTCTAACTGAGCTTCAGCAAGAACGAAACAAGCTTAGGGTCCTTCTGATGACCCTCAACACACAATGTCGTAAAGACGGTCCAACAGCCAAACTGAACGAGCAAGCAACACACTTCTTCAGCAACACCACAATGCTAGCTAGCCCCAACTTCTAAATACAGGGCACATAAGACTGAAAACGCTGCAGAATGTGTTGCCTCCTACCCAAAGCATCAGCCACATCCTAACTTTACCCAGAACAAGCCTTTCCACAAACCTCTTAACAAAGTCAATCACGATTGCGTGCTTTTCTTTCAACCACTCCTTACTCAGCATCGTCTGAGCTTTACAAGCAACCAAAACAATCTTACTAGCTAGAGTCAAGCTCCCACGAGCAACTTCCGCCTGAAGAAAAGCAAACAAACCACCTCAACCATCACAAGCTAAAGGCACCTGTTGGCACAACATCGAACTGGAGTCTCAACTCCTTAGGAGAACAGAGCACAGTCTTCTTCTCAACAACCCTTACCAGGCGTCCAACATCTTCTCACCACGGGACAAACTACACATCAACTGAGTGCACTTTCAACCGAACACGAAGGATCGTAGTCCAACAAACACTTCCTTTACAAGGCAACCGCCTGACTTCCTATAGAGTCTTAAACAACAAACCGAACCCCAAGGGTTCCAACTTACACGAGCTCACTTCACAACAAGGCACAACCAACAACGACTACTCAACCTTACAAGGTACAATCTACATTAACCACCTGCACCACGAATACTTTTCCAATGGCTACACTAGCACCGTAGTGCTAAACTTTACTCGAGTCCAACTTGTCACGAAAGTAACTATCTGCATCACTTAGCAGGACGACTCACATGGCCACAAGAGAAACACTTGAACTTTCTTGCCAACCACTTCACGAATGGCCCTTAACACCATTTAACTTTCCCTTTTAACCAACACTGACAACTTGGAGGGATGAGACTAGTTGTCTCTCCTCAAACAACCTTCCACTTGTAGTCCTCCGACTACTACTAACCTTTAATCCTTTACCACCTGAACAGATGCAATAACTGGCACGTCACGTGCAACGGCTGGAAACAAATTGAACTTTCACATGGATCCTTGAACAACTGCACAAACGGTGCAAACTTGGTCGAGGTCTAGGCCTACACACAAACTTGGTGCCAACACAAGCACACCGCTCAACGCATCTCAAGCGTTGCACAACTTACCCTCGGCCCGCTATCAGCTTACAACCAGGTCACTACCTCTAGTGACGGCAACATCAAATGATCGCTTAAGGAACTTCAGATCCCTCAACCTTGCCCTGGCACTTAAAACACGAACTTGCTCGGGAGCTACGCTCAAGCCCCTACTCGATGCTCAACGAACATCCTCCTTCGAGCCTCTCAAAGGCAACCACTTTTCTCTACACCAGGAGCAAACTGTGAAGAAACTTCACCTCCACTGGATAACTGGGCGTTTCACCATCGGTTCACAATCCGCTGGATGACTAAGCGTTGTTGTACTTACTCTGCACAGGTGTTACCTACTCTGGCTGCAAACACAGCAAACCTGCAAGTGGTCTCTAGTGTCTCTTCACCCTTCCAGAAACTGCTAACCTGGTAGCCATGCTTCTGGTAACTCGCCAAACGGCCCTGGTTCGAAACTAATTGGAACAGCTCTTGGTTAGTCCTCTTGGACCAACCCCACAAGCGAACAACGAGTCAAAACCTACTCGTCTCTATGCTACAAACATACTAAAACAAGTATACTCCAGATGATATAGTATTGTAAATTCTTAACCCTTCTTTAAAACATTAAACTAAAGAGCATACCTGATGACTGTCAGAGTGCGGAGGATCATGGAAACACGACCTACAAAAGTAAGTTAGTCTACAGAATTTATGACTCTGAGCTCTGATACTAACTGTAAAGACCCGACCCGAATAACGGTCCTAGACTAAGGCCTTTACTACATGCATGACTTAAAGCGGAAATAACATTCAAGAACATCGTCTAAATTCGAGTTTCAAAAACCTTAAAACAACATACAAGTCAAACAATATCTAGCTAGGAACCTGTCCCTGTTTCCAAGCCACCTGTTCCAAGCAAAACATTTATAACGCCTCTCTGGCCAGGGAAATTTAAAACATAAACATTTCCTTCATTAAGTCAAATAAAAAGAATCCAACAGATGTTTATTCATAAAAACCTAAGGGCTCCGTGCCTTATCTATATGCAATGGAAAACATTCAAACCATTCACAAGTCTAGACATAGATAAACTCAGAGTTCAGTATTTTAAAACATTAAAATCAATATCAGAAGCGGCATTCCATGATCCATCCTTCGCACCTCCAGCCATCAGCGTCGTTGCTCCAAGTTACATGTGGAACCACAAATAATAAGGGTGAGCAAAACTAGTTTACTTAGTAAGAATCCCCGACCGGGGTACAATACGTTAAAACTCATCATTCAGCTAAATGTATACAAGGTACAACAAAACGCTTACTTTACTTTTCCTCTTTCGTACTTTCTTATCTTTCTTCACTTACTTAGCTTTCTTACACTTACTCTTCATACAAGGATGCCATTTTGCGGGCTTACACCTTAACTAATTTTTCATAACATAACTCGAGCTCTCAATCTTACTTTGCTCGTCTTTACTTGGCTGGGAAATTGTGGGTGCACTGAACTCAAGATCCCGAGGGAGCTCTCCACTCACCGCTGTAATGAGCGTGTGCATACACCCCATGCTGTTGGCACCAGGTAAAAGCTTGGTCTAGGGCTAACTGTCCTGGTCCAGGTTCGCATGACCTAATGTAAAGACCCAACCTCCTAGAGGTCCTAAACCTAGATCTTTACTAACTTTGCATGAATTAAAAACTTTTAATATAAACATACAAGACTACAAACTGGATTCGAATTAAAACAAAACTACTTCATTGATCATAACTCGATAAAATACTTTAAACAATGCTGGCCAGAATTTAAAACAATTATTATTATGCAATCATTAGAAAAGAATCCAAAAATAACCCCAAAACAACCTAGGGCTCTATGCCCAACTACATGTAGAAAGAACTGTGGTTTAGTATTTAAAACTGTAACTTTCAGAGTCTACTAAAGAAATGCTGAATTTAAATAACTAAAGACAACATCCATCCATGATCACATCCAGCCCTCTAGCCATCAACGTCGCTGCTCCAAGTTACCTGTGGAAAGCCACAAAAATAAGGATGAGTAAAGCAGGTTTACTCAGTAAGGATTTGGTTATCATCTGGATAACATAACTATACCAGGAAGTTACTAACTTCCACTTTCTCTTTCATCGTGCTTTACAAAGTTCTCTTCTAACTTTCTTTAACTCTTTGCTTTTAATATTCGTTAACT
>JBBMEF010045123.1:0-13508 GCA_037832685.1 Sicyos baderoa
GTGCCCTAAATTTCCATAGGCAATGTCGGCAAAGGGATTAAGTGGGACTTAGATCACCTAAAAAATGATGCACATTTATGAAGCTATATTGATTCTACCAATGCATCCTTATAATATATTATGTAATGGTGACCATATTTGTATATTTAATTTTGACCTTTCAAAGGTGGGTGTGTCACACCATGTCCTACTCCCAATGAATGGGTGTGCCCAAAAATGGTTGAACTTTTTTGTACCCATTTGGAGATTTAGATAGATCCTTTTGTTTCAATGTACAAATTCCTAACAATTTTTAGAGCTTATACAATTAATTTGAGCATAACTTTGAATGTGTGTGTGTTTTTTTTAAATGTTGGTGTATCCATATATCTACCCCATTCTTAATAAATATTGTCTTGGAAGACTCAACTTTTTTTTAAAAAAAATAATTCCATGCTTTAGTTATAGAGATACATTAGATGCACATATGTCATTTTGTTTGGGTATATAACTTCCTAACACAAATAGGCTCTTTAAAGTTTTTGTTTTTTGACTCTAATATTATGCATTTTTTTTTTTTATGGATAACTTAGAATCAAGGTCCCACCTTCCTTAAACTAAACAAATTTAAACCTACTTTTTTTTCTTTTTATTTGAGAAAGAAATTTAAGCTTACTTAAGAGTTTATTCAAACCGATGACATTTAAAGATTCATGTGGTTGTGCTTGAATAGTCGTCCCTAAAGGACATTGTTTTCCTTTTTATTCTCATTCATATACAATTTAATTAATATGATTCATACACATATTTGTTCGATGTCGGCTAGAAATTATAACTTTAGTTCTTTGAAGAATCCTCGATCTTATAAGCTATGTAAAGAAGGTTGGTCATAATAAATCATTGAAGGGAATAAAAAAATAAAATAAAAAGAGACTAATTGTAGAATTAAGAATGTTTTTTAATTTTAACTAAACAATAAGATGGTCCTCCAAAATATTGAAAGCACACATGGATGAAAGCCTTACACCCAATCAATCTTCTTGCTCAACCACATGTGTGATTTTCATCATCATACTTTCATCTATTGAAAAATATATCTTCTAAACTCTTCCTAAGTTTATTTTTTCTTAAAAAAAAAAAAAAAAAGTTATTTAAAAATCTGGTTGATCCAATACTAAGTAATGTTAAACAACCTCTGGAAGATAGATAATTTTAATAACTGTTTGTTTAAATACTAGTGAAAATATATTCTTGAAATTAGACGTATAATTTTGTAAGGAGGAAAACTTCTTTACACATTAATATGTAGGGGAATCTATTATGAGCTACACATAGTTTTTTCGAAAAATGATTTTATTAAAAAAGAAAAAAAAAATAATTGACCTACTGTAATATTTTTTAAGTCCAAAGTCATTTCCAGACATCAAAGGTTAACCATAACGTGAGACTTGACCTACTGTAATATTTTCAAAGAGAAAAATAGTCATCACCAAATAAATAAATATATTTATTTATATATTAGAGGCCAGGTTTACCCAAAATAAATATAATGATTAATAACTATAGTAGTATTCACAAACATCAATCTTTATCCTTCACTGAAGCTTACAACTTTGTATATCTACCGTTCGACAAGACTAATTAGTGGATGTTTGTTTGTCATATTTAAAGAGGATTTAGATGGAGAATTTTCTAATTCTTCTTCGGAAACCCACATTCAAACGAGCTTTTATTAATTTATCTTCCTTTTTACTTTTAAAAATAACTCATCATTTCTATGCATTTATTTTTAATCATTCATTTATAATAACTCAATCATTTCTAATCATTAATTAAAATAACTTAATTTTAATCATTTAAAATAACTATTCATTTAAAATTTACAACTAAACAAGATTTTGACTTACTACAGACAAACCATATCTAAATGAGTTTTAACTGTGAAATTAAAATGTATTAACACCAAACAAGATAACCAACTACGCCATCAACCTTTAGTAGTAATATATTGTTTGATACACAATTTAAATGAAAATTACATGATGAAGACCTGTTTGATAACCATTTAATTTTTAATTTTTTGTTTTTGAAATTTAAGTCTCTACATTAATGTCGTTGAATTATTATTTTTATTGGCTATTGAGTGATTTGTTGAGGGTAGATTCAATCTTCATCCCTTATTTGAACTTTTTTGTGTATCAATTTTAAATATTTCATCCAAATATATAATTATCCCAACTTTTTGAACGCGACCGTTGGGAAATTTAAATAAGCTGCCTTTTAAATCGTAACGGCTACTTTTCATTTTCATAAAATAAAACTAAAAAAAAAAGAAAAAAATTAAACTCGATTCTCTCCCGTTGAGGAAAATTCCTACGCAAGAATTGAAATCAATCCGAAATTTCTCTCCAAAATCCGTAGATCTATTGAGCCTCTCGCAATCGATTCGAACACTGAATCTTTTGCATCGAATCTATTTCGATTTCTGAAAGTTTGATTGTCTTCCATTTGCGATTCTGAGAAGATCTGCCATGGATTCCAGTTGCTTGAACTTGGACTCAGTTTCAGCATCGAAAAATCGAAGTGACGAAGTCGCTACTATCGAATCGAGGAGTAAGAATGACGAATTCGGCGAGCCTGTTTCTTCAGCATCGAAAATTGGGAGGGTAAATTTTCTATCTCGGAGATATTTTGCGTTTATGTTTATGTTTCTTGATTCAGATTCTTTTAGAAGTTCTTGGTTCGGTATTTTTTATTGAAAATGATGATGTTTAGGATTGAAAAGGAAGTAGATCGGAGTGTAGGAAACCCTAACTGTTATTGATCCATTTTTCTTTCGATTCAATTGCATAAAACCTATTTCACTGATTTTTACAATTGGTTTATCTTGAAGTCTAGGCTGTGTTGAATAATAAATCCAGTTTTTTTTTTTTTTGTCCCATTTTCACTTCTTAAAATCTTCACTGCATCGAATTTGATTGAGGCCCTGAACAACAGAACTTTGATTTGAATTCAATAATAATGGGGAGTTAGGGATTCGAACCCATAACCTTTTTGGTTATCAGGTCATGATGGTTGAGCGCAGCTTATGTTGGCCACTTGCAATCAGGGGTGTAAGTAGTCTTTGTCCGTGTTGGGTTGGAATGAATTTTTGGATCAACTCAAAATTTTTAATTGGTCAAATTCATCCACTCATCCAACCCTGTGTATTAAACCAACCCAACTCATATATTTTTTAGTCGAGTTCGGTTCGGTTATCGGGTTGTGTATATATCATATTTTCTCTTTGACAACTCATAGCCCATGAATCTTTAAAAAAAAAGATTTTTTTCATGATATTAGATTCAAACCTAAGATGCTCATATTGTTAGTATACGCTCTCTACCAACATGCTAAAAAAATATATTGTTAACTAATCTTACACATACATAACACTATTCTTAGTTCGAGTTGAGTTGTGTTGAGCAAGCCAAAAATTGGTCAATCCGACCCAACCCAACCCAACCCAACCCAACTCAACCCAACTCAACACTTATGGTTTGGGTTGGATAGTCCGGATTGTTGAGTTTTGTACCCACCCTATGGTCTTTGCAGTTTATGCTAACATTAATTTTTCTTTCACACTGATTACAGAGTAAATTGTTGAAAGAGACAAGCCAATCAACAATGCATGGTCTTAACAAATTCACATCGCAAATCAAGAAGCCTCCTCACAGGAAGGTTTCCCCCATCAATTGGTTTCCACGCAAGAAAGTGGATTCTTATTTGAAGAGAAAAATCAAAATGCTGCAGGTGTGTGTAGCATGTTTGTTCATTGTGTATGCCATTACAGTTCCATGTTATCTTTCTTTTACCAAACTAACCTGGAAATCTATGTACTGCAGGAAGTTGATGGTCTGAATTTAACACTAGATGAGACTTTAGAGGATTCTAATCCACATTACTCAAGAGTATTGAAAGAAAAAATGGCAGCAAGAGAGGCGGCACATAAAGCATTGGAAGCTCGAAAAGCGGCACTGGTCGAAACCTCTTGGTGTAGAATACTCCGAGCAGCTAGGTATATCGTGTACTCTTTTCCTTAACATATGACTATATGAGTATTGTGGAGTTTATTTGATTTCTCATGTTTTGAATTGTTCTTGAGATATGCCTTCAACTCTTTGATGCCCCACAATTACTTAGTCTCGTCAGTGAGCGGGGATCTTGCTGCCCGGTCAGCCCAGTCAGCGAGTCGGAGTCCCATGGGCGAGGTCCATGGTGGGAGCCCCATCTTGTCTTTGGGCTCTCTTTAACAAAAATGCCGAAAAAATATGTAATTAGGTTTCTATTTTTGTATTTTGACTTTATGTAATTGAGTCTATTCTATAATAGAGTTTTATGAGAGTGCACTATATAAACTCTCTTAAAACCCTAGTCCCATCTTATCGACATCTTGTATTCGCACTCTCTTTATTAAAAACGTTCTCTCATCTGCCTGTGGATGTAGCCAACACAAAATACAAATGACGTAAATTTTGTATGTTCTTCTCTCACGTTCTTTTACAATTTTTTCTTTGATCGTTGTTGTTGTTTTCCTAACATCTTTGTTCTTCAGAATTCAATGTAAAGAAGCTGAAGACCAGATGCACAGAGCAGAGAAAACTGCAGCACAAGCTTTCGAAGCAGCTGCGGCTATGGAAGTGATTATGTTTGATACACCACATTGTCCACAGAAGACTTGCAAAATGGAAACCTTGTCTTCTGGTGGTGGTGGATCTACAACTCACACCATTACAGCATCTTTCAAGACGGAGTTCGAGGTCGATAAGGAAGTCGCTGCAGCAGTAAAAACAGCATTGGTTAGGCTTGCAAATTGTTCTTCTTTAGGAGAAGATGACTTCAAAGAGCTTTTGCGAAAAATCTCTCAGAACCCGGACTGTGATAATAATGATGTAGATTCATTAGAACTTTCTTCTGAATGTGAATCAGAGGATGACTCGGAAGATAAAGTGTCTCGAAAGGATGATTCGAGCTCTCAGAACTTAGATTCCAAGTTGCCGGAATTACGTTTAGGGCATAAAACTTTTGAAAAGGAGACCAAGATTGAGAACTTGATGTATGAAAGGCTTAGGCGTTTGAAAGAAGATGAACTTTCCTCTCTTGCCACCATAGTAGCAACTTGTGGTTTAAATGCTGCCTTGGCTGAGGTCGAAAGCGGGAAGCTTCATGATGCAGGTTCCTCTGCAGTTCAGTCCTCTAGTTCAGCTGTTAACCTTTATCGGAGAATGTCTACTGCCGGTTCTCGAAACTACTTCAATAATTTGCACAATGGGAAGAAGCAAGTTGAGTCGCAACTTCCCAGCCTAGACAAGTTCTTGGTAAAGCATGTGACTAAATTGGAAAGAGAGGTGCTTGAAGCAAAGAATAAGAGAAAGAACGAAGCAAACGAATTGGCCTCGAAGAACTTGGAAACTACCATGGAAGAGAAGATCAACTTAGATCAATCTAAGTCACAAGTTGAGTCACAACTTCCCAGCCTAGACAAGCTCTTGGTAAAGCATGTGACTAAATTGGAAAGAGAGGTGCTTGAAGCAAGGAATAACAGAAAGAACGAAGCTAATGAATTGGCCACGAAGAACTCGGAAACAACTATGGAAGAGAAGATCAACTCAGATCAATCTAAGTCACAAAACCTTCTGAAATTGAGCAGTGTTCATGATGAGAAAGTTGTTCCCAGCTTGGAAACTATACTGAGAAAGCCAGAGACTAAACGGAAGAGTGGAGAAGAATTCAAGACTCGTAGCAACAAGTTGCAGGCAAGGCAAACGTCGGTTAATCATAAAGAAGTCGTTTCAGCAGTTCCTAGTCTTGATAAGTATCTTGTAAAACAAGTACAAGAAGCGAAAAATCGACGAAAACTTGAGCTGCATGAAGGAAATATGGGCTTAAAGAAGAAAAGTGTCAAGCCTGCTTTAGAAGAATCATCTCTTTCTGCCATAGAAACAGAGGACAAGGAAAATGTTAAGATAGGAAGGGTCATGGAAGAGAGCCTAGATAAGATCTTAGTGAAGCCGGTACACCGGCTGGAAAAGGAAAAAATGCTGGTCGTGTTAGCCGAAAGCAACTACGATAAGCAAAGACAAAATAAGAACCGGCTGGACAACCGTACACCTGATTGCCCGAGCTTGGACGCAATATTAGTAAAGCATGTCTCAAGACTGGAGAAAGAGAAAATGATATGCAAACTAGAGAACTTAAAAAGAAGTGAGAAAAGTATGAATCCAATGATCAATGAAGAAGGTGGTGGTGGGGGTTTAGGTGATATTCTGGTTAAACATAAATCGAGACTCGAGCGAGAAAAGTTGATGTCGTCTTCTCAAGAATCTGAAAATCCGAACAAAAACTTTCGATCACATCGTGAAGCTAGGGAGAGAGACCTACAGTCAGCATGGGGAGGCTTGAGTTTGGGAGATTCCATGAGACCTCATCTCTCCAAACTTGAACGAGACAAGGTAGGTTCATAATGTTGCAGTTCATAATTATGTTTGTTTGTTTTTTAGATTACAACAATGGGGGTGGGGGGATTCAAACCTTTAACTGATCATTGGGTTTACATTGATGTCATTGACATGGGACATACCGCCTTACCCTACAAGATTTGGATGTCAAGGAATCTCGTAGGAAACTAATTCCTAGATAGGTGACCAACATAGATCGAACACATCATCTTAAGCACCTCAAAACCCTCTTTGACCACTTTAGTCACTCCATAATGGTTCTGAGCTACCGCTCTTATTGGCTGCGGTTCGTAATTATGTTATGTTTTGATTTTGAGTAGATCTTAGAACCTAGATTATACTATGAAGCTGTCTTTGCTTATTGAGTTTTTCATGTTTTGTAGGCTGCTTGGATCAAAGCTGAAGAGGAGGAAAGGAAGCAAGTCTTGAATGAAGTGTAAAAATCTCCTCTAGACCTGACAGAGGAATTGTTGTACATTGTGCCTCCCAGATACACATGATTTGTTATTTACATTCTGCCTTAAATCACTGACATTGTTTTGGCTGTAGCTGAATATCCTTCACATATGATATGATGATGATAGCATTTTGCTATTCTGCAGTTTTATGACCAACTGATTTTTTTTCATTTTTGTTTTGATTTCGAAAACCCATGGAGCCCTTTGTTTTGATTCTTTTACCAGTGTATCCTTGAAGAAAAATAAAAACTAATAGGGTAAATTTTTTAATTTAGTTCTTCAACAGTCTTAGAAATTAGAATTTAGAGAGTTAGAATTCATATAATTTTATGAAATAGATTTTATGAAATAGATCTTCAACAGTCTATAATTATGGGTGAATTAAGTACATGAAAATTAGAGATGTTCACGTGCTACTATAACAATAAGAATTAAGTGTCTGGACGAAAAAAAAAAAAATCACATAATTTACATATGAATGACTGACTTCTACGTATATTAATACGTATTTAATATTCCAATGCTATATGACAATGACTATTTTTAAGATTTTAGCAAACTATAAAGACCAAAATCTCATTTTTAAAATCATAAAGACTAAATTCTAACTATTAAAATTATCGAGACCAAACTCTCATATTTAAAACTATAAGGACTAAATTCTAACTTTTTAAATTATGGAGACTAAACTCTAAGACCAAATTTACAAACCAAATGGTTGTCCAACGAGATCGTATTTTTGTCATCCCATTAAAGCTTCCCACGTTTCTCTATTCAGGACAAAAAATAAACTGATACCAGAAACAACAGACTAAGGAGAGAAAGAAATATAAAGGCAAACAATATTCTCATTTCTCCATTCTTTTGATGTCTCTTAATGCCTGGTCTAGGAAAGGGCGTGGTTACTCTGGGAATGAACTATCAATTACTAAACATCAGAAAGAGCTTTGGATTGCAAGCCTATTGGTGCTACATTAAACCTTTTCTAACTCATTGTTATGTTTGTCTAATTGGTCTTTCAAATCCTTCTTCCAACCTTCAATGAGCCTCTCCTGCCTCTTGATTATGTCATTCTTTGATTTTAGCTCCTCCTCAATGGCAGATATCTCCTGATGGAAAGTAAGACAATTATTACACAAAGAATTGCTGGATTAATTTTTTTTATTTATTTATAGGAAACGAAAACATTTTCATTGATAAGATGAAACTGTTACAAGATTTTGAGTCAGGTTTTGAGCCGTTTTTATACAATAAGATAACACGGTAATACAAAACAAACATTAAAGGAAGAATTGCTAGATTTATCACAAGAGACTTCCATTTTGAACTGAAAAGGGGTGTTTTGATGATTTACCTTTCTTAGGGTTTCCACTTTGGTTGGTTGATCCTCACGTTGTAAACCAATGAAGTAAAGTTGAAGCTTCTTAGCTGCCTCCATAAAATCTCTAGCATGTCTCTCCACATCAACTGAAACAATTACCAAATAGGTTTGTCAATTTCTTCAATGTTTACAAAACCCTAACTGCAGAGTGCAGACATATCAGTTCGACACGTAGCTTCCCCGGTCATACATCGAGCCACATTAGAGTTGCAGATTGCAGACACTCGTGCTACTTCTAGATCTAAATGTTACTTCTACCTCCCACATATTTCGGAACAACAAATCAATGAAAACACACAAACATAACGTTAATGCATCAAAGTTAATGAGTCATTTATTCCCAACATGAAATGGAGCATGTATTAGAGAATTTGGGTTCTACCTCAAAACCATTTGGCAATAAGGGGAGAGTAACCCATGTCTCTTATAAATGCTTGTTGGATTCTCCACTTTTCCAGTGTGGGACAATCGTGGGATCCTAACATGATACCCATTTTCAGAAGATCTACTGTCAAGCAAGTTTATTACTCTACAGGTTGTCATGCTTGAGGAGAGCAAAGAAAGCAAATCAAAAAGGCAGATGAACAAGTTGAATAAAACAATACTAAGAGGAAGATCCCTTAAATGTAACAAACAGAGAACTTGCAAAGCTGGTTATTGATAGACAGAATAATCCATAAGATTCTGGCATGCTGCTACCATATTTATGAGGAAATGGAGACTATATAGCAGCTGGCAGCTTATTTTACTATATGGTCAAGAGAGTCTCGGAGAACTAAGATGTAATGGATTCAATCCATGGTGGCCACCTACCTAGGAATTATTTTCCTACAAGTTTCCTTGACATCCAAATGTTGTAGGATCTGACAATATGTCCCGTGGTAATAGTCAGGATGCACACAAGCTCGCCCGAAAAATCATGATTATCCAAAAAACAAATCATTTGTGGATTATTTCACTAATAACCTAAACATATTACAAATCAGAAGTCCTCGTTCTTCATCATAAGGCTCCACGTTTAACTCAGTATTGCCTTCATATAGCACATGAAAAATTATGCAAATAATTCAGCGATTAACCAATCCCCATCAACCAATTGTGTAAAACAACACATTGTTTCTAATAAAAAGTAGGGCCAAATAATAGTTTATATATATATATATAACCATGAATGTTTGAACTAGCTTATGAATACATCAACTATTCTCACATGATAATTGTCTGACCCTATTACATTTGGTTGTCAAAGTAACTCTAGAAAATTAATTCTAAGGTAGCCTTTTTCAATTCAACAACATTTGAGATGAGAGATTTGAACTCATGACTACTTGGTCATATGCATATATTTTATGTCTTGTTTGTAATTAATACCTAAATAAGTAGCCACAAATAGTTGATGGACAAATATTGGTACCTCTGGCTCCTACAATAAGAAAGAAACTAGAGAACAAACATTTGATGGTTTACATGTTTAACACATTAAGGATCCATTTGAGGCATGGGGACTGCATTTAAACTTAGATATGTTAAGCCAAAAGTTTAAGTGAAAGATTTAAGAAGCTTGTGTTCAGGTACAAGTTTAAAAGACCTGATATCAGGAAAATTGTGGAAGGAAGCGGATTCCGAAACCCATGGGTTTGTTTAACAAACCTACAATGCAAACATAGATTCATCCCAAATAAAGACTTCGCATTAAGATGACCCAGTAACGACCAAAACCTTATATCAGTTTTTCACGCAAAACTGTTCTTAAGCACAACTATACACACAAAAAACTCTTCTACACGACCTATTAAATTCAAAAAAATCATATCATATAAAGAAATATGGTCGGCAAGAACATAATATAATGTATAAAAGGACCCAACCCAATGACTGGTTATACAATGTGTTCTCAGAATCTAATGAAACTCAGGCATTAAAGGAGGGGGGCGGGTTACTAACTCTGATGAGAAGGGTGAGGAGAACGGTCTATGGCTTGTAGTTCTCTTGCAGGCAAGCACGGGAGCAGAGCAGCTTCCAAGGCCATCACGTATGCCGTCATATCTTCTCTTGGAGACTGCGAGGATTGCAACTGTGAATCGAGTCGATGCTGTTGCTCGAGTGGTTGTCGTTCAGCCATATCTTTTGACAACAATCAGATATCAAACAAAAATATAAAGCAACTCTGTAAGCATCAAATTGTTCAACAAAGAAAAACATAGAATTATCATAACTCTATATGCCAACCCTTGGGGACAGTTCCATCAATATATGAACAACAAACTGAATCAAAAGAACATGATTTCATTTTTTGGAAGTTGGAGCTTTACTCCATTACACCCAGGGTAACCACGCTTGTCCCTAGACTAAGCATTGGAAGACATCAAATGAATGAAAACTAAGGAGGTATCTACAAATTAACGTCACATATGAGTTTCGAACCTGAGACCTTGAAAGTACAAGCTTTTCACCACCGTACTAGCATGAAAAGAAAATAGATATTCTTTGACATGAACAACTTATGGCACAACACCAGCATATAAAGTTAAATAAAATAAATAAATAACAAAAATCTTTTATATCCGTTATTGTCTGAACTAGCTTGCATGGACCTCGACTATACTGCATAATCCTATAACATTTGAATGTCACACAAATTCATAAGAAATTAATTCCTACTTAAGATGACCACGATGCATTGAACCTTTCTACCTCTTAGTTCTTCGTCTCGACCACTCGATCATTCCATGATGATTAAAGTGAAATAAAAACTATTGAAACAAATAAAAATCAGTTGAAGTAAAACCTGAGGAATTCGAAGATGAAGAGGAATTGAAATTGCAGTCCTTATGCGAAGATCGGATTCTTCTTCGAGCTCTACACCATTGCTGAAATCGGAGAAGAACTCTCGAAGAAATCGCAGAAATGAAACCCTGAAATTCTCCTGCACATAATTCGCAACCCGGCCCGATTATCGACTATAGACCCGTCAGATTCGTTTCGGCCCGACCCTGTTGCCGGTCACACAAACAAAATCGAAAACGGAAAAAAAACAAAAAAACGGAGTCGACGAATTGACAAACGAATCGGCGGATTGCAGAATAATCGGGTTTTTTTATTTGTAATTTACATGTTCGGTTCGGTTCGATTTCATTGGGTTTTCTATATTAAACCGAACTGAATCAATAATAATCAGTTTTTTACATTTTAAAATCAATAAAACCATTATATTTTCTAAAAATCGAATCGAACCATTGAACATTTTTTTCAGAGTAATACTTAGTAAAAGTGGTTCTACAACTACACATTTTTACTCATGCTTTTCTCTCTCCATAAATTAAAGAAATTTTTTAAAAATAAAAAATAAAAATGGGTGATTGTAAGGGTAGGTAAATATTTCCAAAATATTTACCCACTTTTAAGTAAGTATTACTTTTTTTTTCACCCCTAATTGTGTGGTTTGGTTGATTGTGTTCATAATTTGATCCTAAAAGTTAGTATTTGACTCAAATTTTATTTGAAACCAATAATACTTCTATATAAGGTTCGTGATTCACCTTTTCGATTTGAACTAAAAATATGCATTCCAATCTATAAACTAAAATGAAACGAACTAAGTATCTCAAAAATAAAAAATGAAACAAATTAGCTAATAGAGCAATAGCTCAAGCAGCATCGATGTATACCTAATGACTTATAGGTCTGAGGTTCGAGTCTCCCTCACTCCCAATTGTTGTAATCTAAAAAAAAAACGAATTAAAAATAATATTTAAAGAAAAAAATTCATTCAAAAATTAAAAATTAAAATAGTTACATCAATTTATTAAAAAAAAAAACATTTCTCATCAAAAAAAGAAGAAAACCTAACTTTGTTTTTTGTTTTTGTATCATTAGGTCTTCTTCTTCTCCATTTCGTTGAAGAGGAGAACCAGAATCATATCCCCTTATCCATTTTTCGATTCCGCCATGGGAGGAGGCAACGGGCAGAAGGCCAAGATGGCTCGTGAGAGAAACTTGGAGAAACAAAAAGGAGCCAAGGGTATTTCCCTTTTTTTCCCCAATTTTTCAGATCCTTAATTCTTGGGGGTTTGTTCAATTTTGATCTTGTTTTCATCTGATCTTGCTTTGTGGTGTAGGAAGCCAGCTCGATTCCAACAAGAAAGCTATGTCGATTCAGGTACTCTGTAGTTTGATTTTATTGTTTAGTTGGCTGTCAATGAGAAAAAGGGTTTGTTCGTGATGCTTTCGGGTTCGATTTCGGCATATTCTTAGTATTGTTTTGCATCAAAATTATATCCCAATGGTTCTTACTTCATCTTGGGCTGAATTATCATTGTTAATGTTCATCATGGTTATAGACTAACTGTTACAAGGTTAACCTATGAGCTAGGGAGTAGAATTATAGGAAAACTTACAATGGGATATAGTGTCCTTGGAAATTACATAAGCCTCTACCCAATTGGAAACTAAGGATGTCTCTAATAGTCGAAGCCTTGGGTGACTTTTGAATGTGTGCTTCTTTCAAGGTCCCAGGTTCGAGACTCGCATGTGACATTAGTTTGTAGACGTCTCTTGTTTCCTCGTTCCTTCGATGTGTCTCGGTGTCTGTCCTAGGAATGCGTGGTTATACCAAGTAATAACATTGGAGACTAAGGATGCAATAGCTATAAGAAGCAAAGAGATTGGAAGATTTACACCAAGTAATAACATAATAAATAATGAGATCGTGAATTGTCTAGTCAGATTAGTCAAGATGTGTGCCAGCTGGTCTTCGAGACTCGAGAGCAAAGAACTTTTAAAACGATAACTTATTTATCCACATAAGCTAACGAAGGGCCCTAGTAATGTGCTCCCAAATCGGTGCTTTACTACTCTTGGAAGGATGCCCCAACAAAATAGTGGCTATGATGTCTCTGGTTCTATGGAAGGACCCCTTGCCCATTAAAATAAAAAGAGGATTTTGTTTCACTTTGGTGAAATCATGGGCCGTTGTTGACAATTTACCAACTGGTGAGAGCTTTTTGTGTTCATTGCCCCAGCTTTATTCGTATTATCTTTGTGTTCATCACCTGAGTATATTATTACTAGGCGTACAGACTAAACTGATAGAATCTACCACAATATATTAAATAACGATAATTCTCTAGAGAGGATCTCTCAAAGAGGCAGAGCACAAAAGTCTATAGTTGTTTGATACTGATAAATGACCTA